>SNQJ01S0072068.1:9485-32252 GCA_010110895.2 Picea sitchensis | reverse complement strand
GTTAGTGGTGCTCCATATATCTTTTCCTCAACTAATGGTTGTGGAAATTTGTAGCTAGTGGTGCTCCATATAGCTTTCAACCTATATATCGGTTATACCTTAGCACACTACAGGAAAAAATGCAATTGTCCTCCCAGATGGCCATGAAGCCCACCCACATGCCTTTCTTTTTCGATTACATGTCTTTAAATTATGTTACGTGTAATGTTTTTAACAATGGTATAAAAGTGTTTTACTTTTTCTCTATTTTTTTTAATTTTTTATAACTTTTAACATACTATTATTTTTAACCTCAATGGAAAATCTATCAAGGATGAGTTGTGTCATGGCAATCTGGTTGCTAAAGCCTCAACATTTCCTTGGGGCATTAAGGATCTGGCTCTATTGTTGGATGAGTGTATATAATAGGAATTATTGCATTTATAATCTAATTCTTTTTTGTTTTACCTGTGGATCCAAATGCTAACCTTAAAATAATCCTTTCAACACTATTGTTATTTACAATTTGAACAATTTGCTTATCAGTGTTTGGTTTTGCTATTGTATTAATAGGTGTTTTGTAGTAACACATTTCATTTTTTCATGGATTTAGATTTTCATTTTTCCTTGTTACAAATATGTACTTGTCCATCACTCATTTCATGAAAGCCTTCTTCATTGTAATCATTCCTTTATATTCCCTTGTTATTCCCCTTTTGAGAATTATTAACTTATCTCATGAAATAAAAACTTCCAGGTTGTATAGTATTCCTTTAACATCTTACTCTTATGACTTTGAAGGTTAACCATCCAAAAAATCAATTTTTCATCAATAGAATCGAAGCCATACTTTGAAGATGATAAATGCACTGCCATATTTCCCAATTTAGTGAATATTTATTTTGTAATTTGCTCAAAATTCCACTTGGAATATAAAAGCAATAAAAAATCTTGAATAATCCTTCAATACATTAAGTATAAGTTAAGACAAGGAATAATTAAAGACAAGACACAATGACAATGATATACAGTCCTCAACATAGGATGTTGATGAAAGCACCCATAGCTTGGAAGTCAACAACACTCAAGCCCTCTCATTAAAATTGGTAGTTTTGGAGTGTGAGGTGTCTCAAGAGAATGCAAAGGAAATTTTGTGTCCCTCCTCTTTTATTTTGCTTGAAGTATAATCTACATGATGAGTTTCTTCTGCCTGATCTGCCACATGTGGGGCTACTTTCACTGCTCGGAACGCTAGGATTTCTTGTAGGAGGATAGTCAGAGCCATCGTATCCCATGACTAGCATGGGCATGCTGGTTGTTGCACCAATCATAAATATAAAAAAAAATGCTACAGCCTTTTCCATCTTCAATCAAATACAATGCTTCTTCTTCCTTTTATGGGAATGAAGAAATTCAATTAAAGAGAAGGGAAGGAAACCATCGAAAAGGTAAAACTAGGGAGTTGCCAGTTTAAGCTCGTAAGAGATGGATTTTATATCAACGGTGTTAATTTCACTGCACCATTTTCTTATTTCAATATTGTTACATTATCACATCATATTGTGTTCTCCTATCATCATTATTTCAAAAGGTCAAGCACTCCTATCATCATTATTGAAAAATGTCAAATCATGTCTTGTTGTATTTTTTTATAATAATAATGTAAACTATTGACATCCATGTGAACGTAAAACTCATCCATGACTCGTGAGAGACAACTCAACTTGGACCTAAGTGAGGAGGGAACTAGGGGACAAATTGTGTTCCAAAAAAGAAAACAAGTGTTGCATGGCTGCGTAGTCCCTACCGGGTTGGAATGGGAATAAATGCACTGTTATGGTGGGACCGAGGGAGAATTAGAAGCCAGAAGAAGCGGACATGTGGCATGCAGCATGAAGTACAGATGGTATCCATGCATAAAATGACTTATGTCACTGTGTGACACGCCAGCCATAAGACGTCTGGCTTTGACTGTGACCATGATATAAAGGCATTAAGGCTGTACATGACCCGAGGGGAGAATGTCACCTCTGTGAGGAGTCCGAGCCACATTAGTCCACAGTGCAATTAAGTTAATCATAATATTATATTAATATGGGGTTAACAAGTAATTAATGAGAAAGTGACTTTGTGAGAGCATTTCATTCTATTAAACAGATCATCGGGATTGTATGTCTCTATATGTTTTAGGATAAATAAAGTTATATGCGGTGGACGAGAAAGAAATATATTTTGTTTTTTTAAATGTGTCGATGTCGAAGATTCTTTAGTCTTCTTGTGTGACCTCTGTGTTTGCTAGTTTTTTCCTATACATTTGTAGAGGTTGACCTACAATTTCTCTCCAGGAAGAAGGAATATTTGTATATCACCAAGCGGGCATTTCAATATAGTACCAACCAGTATATGTGCAACATGTCTATCCGGTTGATTGTTTTTATTTGCTTAAAGATAAAAAAATTGAAGGTTTCTATTTATGCATATATTCTTGCAGATTAATCTATTAGCATCGAAACATAAACCTAACAAGGATGTCAATCCTAATGCATTTTAATAGATGTGTTACTTCTCATGTTTAAGTTTTTTCCTGAGGTGTGTATAGTTCAAATATGGGACTTAGAAAATTTATGTCATAATGACTTGAAGCAATACAAAGGATAGATTTTTTGTATTTTATTTTTTTTATTTTAAAAAAATTACAGTGGACAAGAAAGAAATATATTTTTGTTTTTTAAATGTGTCCAATGTCGAAGATTCTTTAGTCTTCTTGTGTGACCTCTGTGTTTGCTAGTTTTTCCTATACATTTGTAGAGGTTGACCTACAATTTCTCTCCAGGAAGAGCGCATATTTGTATATCACCAACTGGGCATTTCAATATAGTACCAACCAGTATATGTGCAACATGTCTATCCAGTTGATTGTTTTTATTTGGCAAAGATAAAAAAAATTGAAGGTTTCTATTTATGCATATATTCTTGCAGATTAATATGTTAGCACTGAAACAGAAACCTAACAAGGATGTCAATCCTACTGTGTTTTTTTATAGATGTGATACTCATGTTTAAGTTTTTTCCTGAGGTGTGTATAGTTCAAATATGGGACTTAGAAAATTTCTGTCATAATGACTTGAAGCAATACAAAAGGATAGATTTTTGTATTTTTATTTTTTTTTAAATAAAGGTTCCTAGAAAATAGGACCAGGAATCACACACATTAAACATTCAAATTTAATAAACACAATTTCCTGACATCCAGCATAGCTGAAGATAAAAAATTCTCGGCACATAAAAATAAAAGAAGATGACTGATATGCATAAAGAGAACTAATTTAGAATTCCAAAAATAGTGTTACAAGGCACCGTCGAGATTGTTCCCGAAGTAGTTTTCTTTGAAATTTATCAAAAAATAATAATGTTTGTTACATATTTCTGGAAATTTAAATGTGTTTTTCATATATACTGGGATTGGGGCTCCCGCGGACCATAAATAAATAATACAAGAAATAGGACTGTAGCAAGAAGAAGTGGGCGACAGTAGAGAGCAAGACCTGAAAAGAAGAAATTTGAAGTTATCAATCTTTGGCTAGACATTTCTATTTAAAGAGGTGGAATAATTGGATTGATAAAGAAAGCAAGATGTGATTATTATAGACTTATTGTGATGGTATATATTTCTCCCTTTGCTATTTGCTTGCTGATGCCTTTTTATTTCTCTCATCGATGGCCATTGGAATATTGCCAACCGCTTGTTTCCCTTCGCCGATGAGCTTGTTGATTCCCCTTTGGAGCCATTCTTCAATGTATCTTCTCATGGGAGCCACGTTGATCTCATCCCGGATTTTTATGTTGAAAATCTTGTTTTATAATTTCCTTAGATCGATAGAAATATTATGCAGAGCCTGTTCAATTTCTTCATTTTGTGTTGAATATTCCACTAGCTAGTTGTCCATGTCATCTTGATCATATTCAAGGATGTCGTAAAAAATTTCTAAAGACAACCCCTTTACAATATCAACTTGTTCACCAAAGGCTTGCTTGGTTAAGGACAAGGACTTGAGGATTAAGTTTGGGTTTTGAACCTCGTTGGTACTTTCGGCTAAGTCTATTTCGGTCAGGTTTTTGAATAAAACTTCTTTCTCTGATATGGCTTGTTCACATGATTCGACAATGAGATGTAGGTTCTTAACTTTCTCTTTCCAGCATGTTTTTAATTGTTTGATCCAGTTTGGGGAGGGGATATATTCTTGTCTTATTCTCGGATCTAACATGTTGGTGACATGGTTTCCAAAAGGGATGACCGTCTCTAGATAGAAACATTCTTCATTTTTTAAATCCGCCTGCAAATGTTCGTGCAAAGCATGTGCCCTCGTTCCAAGGGAATCTATATTTTGTGATGTTTCCCAGACCTGAGTAATTAGCTCCATTCTTTTCTTGATATTCTTCTCCACAAAGCCTCTACATGATGTGAGGAGGCTTGAGGATCCTTTTAACTTAGCCATAGGGGTGGCAGGCACGGTTTTTGCTAAAGGACTAACAAGCAATGGGATATGAATCAAAGCTTCCTCCAATTCCTTGATTTGGTCGTTCAGCCTGTCATTATCCATTGCAATGCCTCCAATGGAATCATCCAGAGCATCTTCGGTTGCTCGGTGAAGTCAGGAGATTTGGGATGGGTGCATGTTCCTAAGGTTAATCTTTGAATGATATTTCCCTTTCTTATTTCTTGCATCTCTCTTTTCAATAATTAAATTTTTAGATTGGCTGTCAAAAAAAACGCTCTGGAATACGAAGGATTCATCTTCATCAAAAATGTCGATCTCAACTATTTCCATTATGATACTATGGTGCATCGCGTCTGTGGTCTAATCAACGTTGTGGAATACGTTATCCAGATAAATCTCAAGTTCCATGTCCTCACTTTCATTTTCGGGATCTTTTGCTTGCCCTACAACATTTTTTCTCTTCTTTGTCACGAGAAGCTTGTGAGAACTATCAATTTTTCCGCAAGGAGGGTTATTATATCATCCTCTGTTTGAATAATTATGGGTTGCTTTCTTACTGGGGTGGGTCGTTGGAGTGATGCTTCGTGATGTCGTGATCTTGGGAGTGCTAGCCGGGGATTGGACACTCTTCTCACCAGATATTTTTCCCTAATGTTTGTACAATTCAGTTGTGCTTTGCAATGTCTCTACATCACCATCGTGAGGAGAAGGAGTGTTGTCATCATTGTCTATGTCTTCATTCAGGCGTGTATGGATAAAAATGTTGCTAAAGCCAACTGCTAGTAAACGTTCTAGAAAAATCCCATTAGGGTCGAACCCTCTTAGCCTTTCAGCATATCTTAGGTTCAAGTTGTTGAAATGGCCTGTGAATTCGTCAATCGTATTAACATTCCTGAACACGAAGTCCTCGACTTTCCAAGGCAGAGGAATGAACTATTTTTTTCTCTTCTCATGGAAAAAATGCAACTAGTAGTTGTATTGCCTTGTTATTTATGTAACAAACATCTTGTTCGTGATGTGACATGGAAGGAAAGCAGGATTTTCCTTGGAGCCAAAAATCATTAATACACTGTAATTTTCCATTTGTTCAAGTGTCCCCTTCCTGTCCAAAAACTTGGTTGCTTGGTTCATCCTTTCCTAAAAATAAATCTTTGAAAACCGAGACAAATTCATTCAAAACCTCATAAAAACAATGGGAGGCCTTGTGCCTCCACAAGGCCTGGTACTAGAAGGTTACTCGGTCAAATTCATAGTTTACCTTCTTGGACAGAGACAATTTTGGAAAGGGACAGCAATTCACTATCACGAAAACCAAGTAGGATGACATATAAAATTTCTTCTCTTCTTTGAATCGTGACAATTGGGAACAGATTTCAATGGAAATTAGCTTCCCCTAATCAAAAATGGATTGTTCCTTGACCGTGAAATACAAAATATAAAGAACCATGCGAGAAATGCTTGTTGTGGATTCATGTCCATTTATTCTTGTAAACATTCAGGCAATTTCCCGAAATGGATTTCTAAAAGAACTAACCTACAACTTTGTGATATCTTCAGGAACTGTTGTCAGGTATTCCAGAAACTCGGGTAAGAGTTCCAACCCGTTATCATGATTTTTTAGGAACTGCTTGCAGTCTTGTCCTCTGAAGGCCAATGTTGGCTCTGGTAATATTAACATCTTACGGAAGACCTGAGGTGACAAAGAAATAGGAGAATGGTCCCACAGTGGAATAATTCTTTGGCTTGAAATATATTTTTCGGTGCACCAAGAGACCACCTCCTTACAGTCAAAAAATTCAGGGATGCAGCCTGCACAAGTGATTCTAGAGGTCCAAATTACTTCATTCTGGGCAAAACGGAATGAATAGTAAGAGTATGCCCTCGACCACTGGAATATCTGGTCCTCACACCCGAATATATTCACCGTATCTCTACAGAACTGTTGTCGAGCTGCTTCCATAAGTTTACGAGAACGTCTGTTTTCTCCAGACAATGTTTGAAATGAACAGTTGGAAGGGATAATATAACCCTCCGCAAATCTTGGTCCAATGTGTTTGAATGGGAGATCTCTTCGAGCCTTTCGCTCATTAATGAAAATCTCGAAGGTTGTTGCATGATGAGTTGTTAGCATTAAAGACTAGTAACTACATACTTAGAAGTGTGAAGGTGGCGAGTACGATGAAGAGAAATTAAGGATTGGATATTTCGTGAACACGCTAACCCAACGACCCACGAAAGACATTCCATGATGTTTGAGATGAACAATCGAAAGGGATAATATAACCCTCCACGAATCTTGGTTTAATGCGTATTAATGGGATATCTCCACGAGCGTTTCGCTCATTAATGACAATCTTGATCGTTCTTACATGTCGAGTTGTTAGCATTAAAGCTTACTAATTTCATATTTACAAAGAAGTACGAAGGGGGCGGGGACGAGGAAGAGCAATTAAGGAATGGCTAATTACCGAAAGCGGTCGGTCGAGCTTCAAAATAGGGTTACAAGGTATAACCAAGAGAGGTGAGGGTCTGACGGTCAAATTTTATGTCTCAGAAGTTTTGAGTGAAAAATGTGTTACACGGAAAAGGGCATGATGGGGCAGTCCAATGGTCAATTTTTATATCATGGAACTCCGGGCACTGTTTGCAGGTCACGGAACATTGGAAGCACAATCATGAGGTTGTCTGTCCGGGAACTCGCAATCGAAAAAGTGGCTAAGTATGGAATAGAGAAATGGTAGGTCGGACTCATTTTTGCTAATAAATTGAAATTTGTAATAGATATCCCATTACCTGGCAAGATATTTTTTGCATGTTTCTGGAAAAGTGGCATAGCAATAGTCAATGTGATTGTCTCGTTGAGCCTTTTTCTTATTAATGACGATCTTTACGGTTGTTGCATGATGAACTGTTAGCATTAAACCTTGGTTGTTGCATACTTGGAAAGAAGTGCAAAGGTGGAGGGCACCGGAAACAGTGACTAGGAATTGGAGATTTCGTGAACCGCCAACACGAGGATTCATGAAAGAGATTCCAAGAAATGGGACAGTATGGAAAGCGGTTGGACGAGCTTCAAACTAGGGTGACAAGGGTTCCCTAGGAGACATGACGCCTCGATGGTCAAATTGTATGTCTCGGAAATTTTTATTGAAAAATGTGTAACACGAAAGAGGGGATGATGTGGGAGTCCGGCATTCAATTTGTATATCACAGAAGTTTGGGAGATCTCCTCGAGCTTTTCGCTCATTAATGGAAATCTTTACAGTTCCTGCATGATGACCTGTTAGCATTAAATATTACTAATTTGATATTCATAAAGAAGTACGAAGGTGGCGGGGATGGGGAACAACAATTAAGGAATGGCTAATTATCGAAAGTAGTCGGTCGGGCTTCAAAATAGGGTTACAAGGTATAACCAACAGAGGTGAGGGCCCGACGGTCAAATTGTATGTCTCGAAATTTTTGAGTGCAAAACGTGTAACACGGAAGAGGGCATGATGAGGCAGTCCAACGATCAATTTGTATATCACGGAACTTCGAGCATTGTTTGAAAGTTGCGAAACATTGGAAACACAATATTGAGCCCGCCTGTCCGAGAACCCACAATTGAAAAAGTGGCCAAGTATGGAATAGGGAAACGGTAGGTCGGACTCGTTTTCGCTAATATATTGAAATTTGTAATAGATATCCCATTAGCTGGCAAGATATTTTTTGCATGTTTCTGGACAAGTTGTGTAGGGATAGTCAGTGTGACTGTCTCCTCAAGCATTTTTCTTATTAATGATGATCTTTACGGTCGTTGCATGATGAACTATTAGAATTAAACCTTAGTTGTTGCATATTTGGAAAGAAGCACAAAGGTGGCGGGCATAGGAAATAGTAACTAGGAATTGGAGATTTCGTGAACCTGCCAACCCGAGGAACCAAAATAGGGTGACAAGGGTGACAAGGGTTCCCCAGCAGATGTGAGGCCCCGACGGTCAAATTGTATGGCTCAGAACTTTTGAGTGAAAAATGTGTAACATGGAAGAGGGGATGATGTGGGAGTCTGGCAGTCAATTTGTATATTGTGAAGGTCCAGGTGTTGTTTGTAGGTCACGGAACAATGGAAGTGCAATCTAGAGCCCGCTTGCCCAGGAATCCGTGATCGAAAAAGTGGTTGCGTATGGAATGGGGAAGTGGTCGGTCAGAGCCGTGATATAAAAGCATGAGTATAAATGTGAACCCGTGATTCCGCTAACCCGCGCAGTTAGACATTTTCGGAAAAACGACTAAGTAACCAGAAAGAGAAAGTAGAGGGGAAAAAGAAAGGGGAATCCGGTTAAGTATAGAAGAGGGAAAACAAGGGGATAAAAGAGAGTGGGAAAATAGAAAAGTGGAGGGAAATTTTCGTAAGCAGGAATTGGTCTCAAACAAGCCCCATTGTTGCAAAATCATCATTTTCTAGTCATAATATTCATCTTTGTTGATTCGATAATAGGGAGGTCGATTTCGTAGATTGTGCTATTGGTCATTTCAGGCGACTAGGGTGTTGTGTCGCAGCTTGGTCCCTGCCAAGTAGATTTGGAACTGTAGATGATAGTTGGAACCTTATAATTATTGATGATGATGATGATTATTAGAAGATGGGGAGAGACGACGAATATTGTTAAAAAATCAGAAATTAACAATATGGTAAGTAAAGGGCAATTAGAATAGATCTTTAACAATAATCAAATGAAAGTTGAAATATGTAAAATTAAATAAGAATTAAAGAAAAAAATTAAACATTAAAAAGTTATGTTCAATTGTTTTTTAGAAATCAAATGATAAAAAAAAAAAAATATTAAAACCTATGTTGAAATTTCATTGAATACTAATTTTAGATATAACTTATATCTTAATTTACAATTATTCYAAAATAATATACCCAGAAATACATGGTAGGAATAAAGCAATTAATATGAAATGGAATCTTCCCATAAAGTAATATAAAATGTAACATGTGAAGAAGATATCTGATAATATAATCTCGCGTAAATCATGGTTTAATGTGTTTTAATGGGAGATGTCCTCGAGGTTTTCGCTTATTCATGCCAATATTTTCAAACCTGTGTGGTGAGTTGTCACTAATCAAAGCATAATTAATGTGTATTGGGAAGGGCGTGAAGGTGGCAGGGATGAAAGGGAGCAATAAATTCTTTGAAACTTTTTGTGAACCCGGGTAGAATGAAGCTTGCGAGTTGGAGGAGCCCGGGGTGGAATTGTAGATCATGGAATTTTTGGGTGCAAGATGTATATCACGAAACACGGGGAATGACAGTTCGATAGCGCCAACCCGGGAACTGATGGCCATAAAATTGGCTAAGTATGGAAAGGAACGACGGTCGGTCGGACTCCCGTAAATGGCGGTTTAATGCGTGTTAATGGGAGATGTCCTAGAGGTTTTTTCTTATTAATGCCAATTGCTTTGTACTAGTGTGTTGAGTTGTCACTAGTAAAAGAATAATTAATGTGCATTGGGAAGGGAGCGAAGGTGGTGGGGATGGAAGAGAGTGATAGATGATTTGAAACTTTTGTGAACCCGGGTATAGTGAAGCTTGCGAGTTCGAGGAGTCCGGGATGGAATTGTAGATCATGGAAGTTTTGGGTGCAAGATGTATATCATGGAACAAGCGGCATGAGAGTTCGATAGCGCCAACCCCGGAAACCACGACCATAAAATTCGCTAAGTATGGAAAGGAACGGCGGTCAGTCGGACTCGTGATGTGAGGATATAGATGGAGATGAGGATTTGTCGGTCCACCAACCCAGGAACCTGCGATCATAGAAAGGTGGCTAAGTATAGAATCAGAAAGGGATAATAAAGGGGAAGAAGAAAAGGTAAAAAGGGGTAAGTATCTCACACAACAACATCTACTGTTCGTTTATTAATTCCAATCTTTTCGAACTTGTGTGGTGAGTTGTCACTAGTAAAATCATAATGAATATGCATTGGGAAGGGCGCGAATGTGGTGGGGATGGAAGGGAGCGATAAATGGTTTGAAACTTTTGTGAACCCGGGTATAGTGAAGCTTGTGAGTTGGAGGAGTCTAGGGTTGAATTGTAGATCACAGAATTTTTGGGTGCAAGATATATATGATGGAACACGGGGCATAATAGTTCGATAGCGCTAACCCGAGACCCTGCGGTCATATAATTGGCTAAGTATTGAAAGGGACGGCGGTCGGTCAAGCTCATTATGTGACGATATAGATGGAGATGAGCATCTGCCAGTCCGCCAACCCGGGAACCCGTGATCATAGAAATGCAACTAAGTATAGAACCATAAAGGGATAATATAGGGGAAGAAGACAAGGGAAAAACGAGTAAGTATAGAGGAGGGAAAATAAAGGGAGAAATGAACATTTAGTCTCAATTATGTAATATACTTGGAGGTCGACAAAGTCATGTTCAATTTTAAAGAGAATTTGTTTATATTTATTCGAATAGTATTCATATTAATATATCTTAATAGATTATTTGTGGTCCAAATGTAAACCATCTTCCAATTTGTAGGGCGTTTTTTGGCTCGCAAATTTCTCTCAAACCAATAAGCAATAGAAAAAAATATATATGATGTAACATTTTTATATG
Organism: Picea sitchensis; assembly: GCA_010110895.2. Lineage (NCBI taxonomy): Eukaryota > Viridiplantae > Streptophyta > Pinopsida > Pinales > Pinaceae > Picea > Picea sitchensis. The sequence goes on along the minus strand of SNQJ01S0072068.1, from coordinate 21,159 downwards.
CAAGCATATTCTCAAATATAAGAAGTTGTAATATATGCACAATATTAAACAGGAACATGACATCAACACCTGAGTTTCCATGTTGAAATAGAGTCATTCATTGACTCTATTTTCGGGGCCCCTAAGAATAAAAGCAGGACGAGCCTACCCATTTCTTTCTTAAGTATAGGGTGGGCACCACAGAACTATGTCCTATCACAAATTATTCTTCCATGTAAAATGTAAGGAGCAAATAGAGTAGATTTTATTTAAATCGAAGTGTTGGGTAAGGGGAAAAAAATCTTATCGTGCATGTTTAACTATGGATCAAAGAGCGTCTTAAATTCTTGTATAAAGAGGTTGAATTCATCTATCAATAGTTGTACAAGAAAATGAGTCAATTTAAAAAAAAATACAAAATTAAAAAAAAAAAACAATATTAAACATTGGAAAACACCATACAACAACCTCAAATATTTTATATTCAGATAAACTGGGTTACAAAATACAGTTGAGATTATTTCCCAAAATAGCTTTCTTGGAATTTGTAAAAAAATATATAGTTCAACACATATTCTCTGAAATTTAAATGTGTTTGCCATAATGACTGGGATTGGGGCTCTCGCGGACCATAAAGAAAATATGTACAAGAATCAAGATTGTAGAAAGAAGAAAGTCGACGATGGAAGACAGCAAGACCTAGCAAGAAGAAAGACAAAATTGTCAGTTCTCGGTTAAACCTTTCTATTTAAAGTGGTAGAGTAACTGGATGAAGACATTGATAAAGACAAAAGAATGTGATCAATATGAACTTACTATGATGGTATCCCATGCCTTGTAATTTGCTCCCCGATGTCATTTTATGGTTTTCCTCGGTGGTTATGGGAACCGTATCAAGCGTCCTTTTCCATTCATTGGCAATCTTGTTGATAACCTTTTTGAACCACTCCTCGATGTAGCTCCTCATGGGCGGCACATTGATTTCATGCCGGATTTTTATAGTAAAGAATTCAATTTCCAAGTCCCTTAGATCAATAGAGAGGTTGTCCAATGCTTCTTCAATATCTTGGTTTTTAATCGAATAATCAACTAGCCAGTTTTTCACGCCATCTTCACCATATTCAAGAATTCCATAGAAATTTTCAAATGACATTCTTTTATAGATTTCAAATTGATCGTCAAATGTTTTCCTAGTTAAAAACAACTAGTTGAATATCAATTTCAGGTCTTGTACTTCATGGGTGATTCCAGATAGATCTATCTCAGTTAGCTTCTTGAACAGTTTGTCTCTTCTAGATATGGCCTGGCTACATTAGCTTTTTATTCAACATTTTGTACATTGATAAGTGTTAATTTCCCTCTATCATCGAAAACTTGGGGTTTAAGGTGCCTTCCATGTAATGTTCTTGGTCATCCACATCTGAGACAACTTAGAGATTCCATTAAGGCCCAATTCAAAGACGAGGGAGTGGTTTTATGTGACGTCAGATTTGGGGGAAAAAAATTATGTTAGCCAACAGAAGCTCATACAAAAAATTCAAGTATCTTATGATTGGTATTCTCCCTGTATTCGATCGTTTGGTTGATTGAAAGGCCTACCTAAAGATTTGTATGTTGAATTTCTTTGTTTTATTTTTGTAAATTGGAAGGGACGTTTAAGTCACCTGCAAAATGTTCCTTTGTTGAAGTGTATAGCTTCTTCCAACAACACAGATTTGGAAAGTGTATCAAATTTTGCAGACCATGCCAGAATCTATCTTTCATCAGAGGAGTGGCACATATTGTGGCTTACAAAATAGTCTGGAATATTCAGAAGTAACGCCAAATATTACTCAATGCCTGAATATACTCACAAGGAAATTATAAATTTGGATACTCACGAAGGTGAGAAACTATATGAGTGGTTGAATCAACAACCTAAAATTACAGAACTTTCTATCTCAATGTTTTTTGAGCGACTTTTGGATGTAGTAACAGAATCGACAGACAGTCAGCTTCTATCTCAAAGTTTGTTGAGGGACCTCTAGATGTAGTAACAGACTCAACATACAATCAACTTTCGATCACTACTGGTACGAATTTCAAGTATATCAATTCGTGACTCCAGGCTCTAGGTAGCTTCATCCTTATACATTGACATTGGCGGTGATTCCAAGGTCCAGATAGCTTCAGACATTGACTCTGGCGATGGAAATGGGAACAGTGTCATTGATTGCAGGGTGGTAATGTGGCGAACAAGTAGGCCTATCTTTGTCAAAGCACTTAGACTGCAGGGTTGTCAGACCTGCAAAAGAGCATTGACTTTAGCGTTTCTTAGTCATGACAATTACAATGTTGTTGTGAGTCCGGACATCTTTGGAGGTTGGGTGTCTTGTGCGATGATGACCTCGACATTAGGTGCATGACATTCATTTATTATATGGACATTGCAATGGTAATGCAATTGTCATGGTCGACGATGGATCGAATGAATTTCCACAAGCAATATTAATTGTGTAATTAATGTACATTCTTGAAGGACGTGAATCCAAAATAACACCTGAAACTTTTCGACCAATCGTGTGTTAAAAAAATACATTATTTTATATTTTAAAAAATAAAAAAATGCATTTTCTATGTCTAACATTAGGTTGCACACATAAATATTTTTAAGTTAACTGAAATTAATATATAGTCAACTCAGATCCCCGGAAGCGATCAAACTCCCTAGAGCTAGTTTATTTCCATCATGTTAGTTGGGATAGAAGGATCCACCACCATGAGAAAGAAACAAGCTAGCAATAAAAGCATATGTGCAAACTCAAGCTGGGGATGGAACCACTCTACGACTAGGAAGGCACTTTGTGCTTATCGACCTGTGATCCTGATGAACAAATCGAGAGACGCTTGTGATGAGGTGATGGATATTTATTTGAACAAGACAAGTTAATACTTCAAGCATCGAGAAACTTCTTATGTTTTCAAATATCAGATCTACTACAACAGAAGAAATCCATTCTCCTTATTCAAATCACTGGAAACAGCAGGAAGATTGATATTCGGTGGAAATAGCTCTGGAATATCTACTACATCAAGGTCTCTTCTAAAGAATGAAACAAAATCATTACATGAAGGTGGTAGTAAAAGGTGATCTTCAAAAACCAAATCATACTTGAATACATCAAACTTTCTGCAGAAGGTGGTAGTATAAAGTAATCTTCAAAAAGTGTTGCAAAGTCCATAGACCAGAATTGCTTCCCATTAAATTTTCCCAGTTACTCGTCGATGCAGGCACCAGAAACTTTTGAGAACCTCGTTCCCTAATTATATACCCACCTTCAACCACTAGGAGAATATTCTTGCAAAGAGTGGTAAGCTCTTCGACCTGGATGCAATTATTTGCATAGGAATAGTGAAAAAAATGTGCAGTAGTGATAGAAAGTTGATTGTATGTCGAGTTTGTTACTACATCCAGAGGTCGTTGAACAAACTTTGAGAAAGAAGATGACTTTCTGTCAAGTCTATTACTACACCCAAAAGTCGATCAACAAACTTTGACATAGAAATTTCTGTAATTTTAGGATGTTGATTCAACCACTCATACAGTTTCTCACCTTCGTGGGGATCCAAATTTATAATTTACTTCTGAGTATATTCACGCATGGAGTAATATTTGGCGTCACTTCCAAATATTCTAGACCATTTTTTAAGCCACGATATGTGTGACTCCTCTGACGAAAGATAAGTTCTGGTGTGGTCTGCAACATTTGATACACTTGCCAAATCTGTGTTGTTGGAAGAAGCTATATACTTCAACAAAGGAGCATTTTGCAGGTGACTTGAAAGTCCCTTCCAATTTCCAGCAACAAAACAAAGAAGTTCAACATACAAACCTTCAAGTAGGTCTTTCAACCAACCAAAGGATCGAATACAGAGAGAATACCAAGCATAAGATACTTGAATTTTTTTTGTCTATGTTTCTGTTGGCTAATAGAATTTTTTTCCCTCAAAGTTGACGTCACATAAAAGCACTCCCTTGTCTTTCAATTGGGCCTGAATGGCATCTCTAAGTTGTCTCAGATGTGGATGACCAGGAACATTATAAGGAAGGCATCTTAAAACCCAAGTTTTCGATGATAGAGGGAAATGGGAATAAGTATTTAAAATGAACGTTGGAGGATGATAATATAATCTTCTGTAAATCTTGGTTTAATGCGTTTTAATGGGATATGTCCTCGACCTTTTCACCTATTAATTCCAAAATTTTCAAATATGTGTGGTGATTTGTCACTAATAAATCCATGATTAATGTGCATTGGGAAGGGCGTGAAGGTGACGAGGATGGACAGGAGCGAAAAATGCTTTGAAAGTTTGTGAATCTGGGAGCCTGGGAACCCGCGAATCTGTGACAACAGGAGGTGAAGAATCGACTAAGTATGGAAAGGTGGGGAAGAATGCCTTAGAAAAACTAAAGTAAACAACAATTTTTCCGAGTTCAAGATCCACAAAAAAAAAAAATCAGATACCATAATATTCACCTCTGTCAATTCAATATTAGGCAATTGAGGTGCATCTAGGGTGCCTGTGAGAAAAGATAATGTTTTGATGAAGATTTGTTTGTATTGCAACATGTGACAATAATTGTTTCCTGATAGTATTTAAAATGAACATTGGGGGATGATAATATAATCTCCCGTAGATCTTGGTTTAATGCATTTTAATGGGAGATGTCCTTGAGCTTTTCGGTTATTAATGACAATCTTTTCGAACTTTTGTGGTGAGTTGTCACCAATTAAAAGCGTAAGTAATTTGCATTAGGAAGTGTGTGAAGGTGGCAGGGATGGACGGGAGCGATAAATGCTTTCAAACTTTTTTGATCCAGGGAGTCCGCAAACCCACGAATCTGCGACAACAAGAGGTGAAGAATCGAATAAGTATGGAAAGGCGGGACAGTCAGACAAACCCAGACAGACTCATCATAGGTAGAGTGAAGCTTGTGAGTTCGAGGAGTCTGGAGTCGAATTGTATATCACGAAAGTTTGGGGTGCAAGATGTATATCATGTAATAGGGGGCATGAGAGTTCAATAGCGCCAATTCGGGAACTGGCAGCCATAAACATTAACTATGGGAAAAACATTTTAAGCTATAGAATATACCTGGAGCTCGACAAACTTAGCTTCAATTTTAAAGAGAATTTGTTTATATTTATTCCAATACTAGTCATATTATTTTATTTTAATAGTATTTTTGTGGCCCAAATGTAAACCACGTTCCAATTTGAAGGGTGTTTTCGGCTCGCAAATTGTTCTCAAATGCATAGGCGATAGATAAAATATATGAGTTAACATTTTCATATGCAAGCATATTCTCAAATATGACAACCTATAATATATGCACAGTATTAAAGAGGGACATGACATCAACACCTTTGTAGATGACAGTGGGTTAGAAAAATATTGCATTCTTACTATGATGATGCCTTAAAAAAACTAAAATAACCAACAATTTTTTGCCAATTCAAGATCGACACAAAAAAATCATCAGATCCCGTAATATTCTGACATTAATGCGTTTTAATGGGAGATGTCCTCGAGCTTTCCGCTTATTAATGCCAATTTTTTCAAACTTGTGCGGTGATTTGTCATTAGTAAAAGCAAAATTAATGTGCATTGGGAAGGGGCGAAGGTGGCGGGGATGGATGGGAACGAAAAATGCTTTCAAACTTTTGTGAACCCAGCAGTCCATGAACCCGTGAAACTTTGAAGACTCGATTAAGTATGGAAAGGCGTGGCATTCAGATAGAGTCATCATAGGTAGAGTGAGGCTTGCGATTTCTAGGAGTCCAAGGCCAAATTGTAGATCACCAAAGTTTTGGGTGCAAGATGTATACCCCGAACACAGAGCATGAGAGTTCGATAGTGCCTACATGGGAACCCGCGGCCATAAAATTGGCTAAGTATGGAAACGAACGACGGTCGATCGGACTCGTGATGTGAAGATATAGATGGAGATGAGGATTTTTCATCCCACCACCCCAAGAACCCGTGAGCATAGAAACGAAACTAAGTATAGAACCAGAAACAGATAATAGAGGGGAAGAAGAAAAGGGAAAAACGGGTAAGTATAGAAGAGGAAAAAGAAAGGGAGAAAAGAAATTTATCCCTGACACAACAACACTTAGTCTGATAATTATCAAGCCATAGAAACACATTAACTATGGGAAAAACATTCTCAGTTATGAAATATAGTTAGAGCTCGACAAACTCTGGTTCAAGTTCAAAGAGATGTTGTTTATATCTATTTCAACATTTTTCATATTATTTTATTTGAATAGTATTTTTGGTGGCCCAAATGTAAAACCATGTTCCAATGTGTGTTTCTCAAGTGGAGATGTGTTTTTGAAGACACATTTCCTTGAACCGTAGTCCAGGGGCACGGAAAGTGCAATGTGGACTACTTGTTGAGCATACATTTGTTGAAGATTAAGCAATGTATTTCCAAGTGCATGTATCATTTGCATAGTATCAATATGATTTGTTTTCATGTTCTTTGCGTATTCTTTTGAATGCACTTGTCATAGATTTGTCAACCTTTGTCATGTACGAGGTACAATATGATGTTGTAGCATATGCATTGAGGACATACTTTGCGTCTGTATTTGCATTCCACATAACTGGTTGGTCCTTGGAGAAACTGTTGTTCCATATATGTAAAATTTTTCATTTAAGGAAAACTGTTGGTTGTTTAAGTGTAGATTGTATGCCTTGGATGTACTCATCTTCTGTTATATTTAGCTCTGCCAAGAAGTCTTGGAAGCTCATTAAGTCATCAAAGTCTCCTTGCTCTAGAAATGTGAACAAAGATTTAGATTTCTCAATGAGAACATTGTCCTCTAAACTAATTGTCTCTACAATTCTTGTTTTTCTCATTGGAGGCACAGGGACGTTGTATCTGAAATGTGAATTTTTTCATTTTTTACAGCTTCTTGTATGATAATGTCTATGAACTTTGGCAAGTTCTGAATCCAAATGATTTCTGTTGCATGTCATGAATTTGTCCAGAAACTGCTCCATCTGTGAGTTGTTGTCATTTCCATAGACCGGTGCACCCTCTATCCACAATAGTGTGTGGTCATGCCCACTCCCTCTATTATGGAATTCGGTCACAAAATATTAGTCCGATAGCAGTTACAAAACAGTGACTGGTCAATTGACTCATTGGTTTGTTGTTTGTTGCTTTCTCTTGTTTGCTTCAACTTTGCAAGGTTGAAGTCTTGCATCCGTAGTTGGACCTATTGTTGCAGTTTGCACGGTTGGGATTTTGCATCCGCGATTGGAATTGTGTTTCTGACATTCTTCATTGACAGGTAAGTTTGAGTGCAAGGGTTGCACTCTTATTCGTTGTTTGTTGTTTGCTATTTCCAATTAGCAAGTAAGAAATTTCAATACTAAGAATGCCTGAGTCAAAATCCTCTTGCATAAAATCTTTGTATGTGACTACTATGACCAGAGAAACATGAGTGTAATGTTTCCTTGGTCTTGTTCTTGAACATCAATGTTCAACAAAGATCCCACCTCTGTTGCAGCCATAGTGACATATAAAAAACGAATTCAAATTTCCTCCTCATATTTTTGGTTCCTGAAAACCATACATTTGGTGCATTTTTTTCAAGTTGTTCCTCATATTGTTTTTTCATTGTTATTTTCCAACGAGCTATGGTTTGATGTCCAGGACATGGAAGTGGGCATATGTGATTGGAAGGGAACAGCCTGAAAAAAAATGAACCAAACGTATGGTTTTCAGGAACAGAAAATATGAGGAGAACATTTGATTTATTTTTTTATATCTCACTATGGCTGCAACAGAGGTGGGTTATGTGTCCAACATTGACATTCAAAGGGGAACAAGACATTTTGGAAAGGAACAGCATGAAAAAAACGCACCAAACGTATGGTTTTCAAGAACATATAATACGAGGAGAAAATTCAATTTCCTTTCTTATATTTCACTATGGCTGCGAAAGAGGTGGGTTCTCTGTCGAACATCGATGTTCAAGAAGAAGACCAAGACAACATCACACTCATTTTTCTTTGGTTGTAGTACTCACATACGAAGATGTTCTACAAGACGATTTTGGCTCAAGCAATCCTAGTATTGGAAATTCTTACTTGCAAACTGGAAATAGCAAACAACAACCAATGAATAGGAATGCAACTATGGCACTGACAGTTACCTGTGAATGGGGAACAACAGAAGCGTAGTTCCAATCATGGATGCAAAATACCTACCATGCAAACTACAACAATAGGTCCAACTGCGAAGGTAGGACCCCAACCTTGTAAAGTTGAAGCAAACAAGAGCAAGTAACAAACAACAAACTAGTGAACAAGCACAAAGAGGTCCAACTGCAGCTGCAAGACCTCAACTTTGCACAGTTGAATCAAACAACAATAAACAACATCCAACGAACTAATGAGAAAGCATCAACCAGTCACCAAGTAATGTCGGTGAAGAACAATATTGCCCAAATTCACTGGAGACAAGATTGTATCCAAAAATTGGAGGAAAAATTATTGTAACACGTCTGTTAAGTAAACATTTAAGGCTGTGAGGCATGTTAGGTAAACATTTAAGGTTGTGAGGATCGTCCAAAGGCCTCCCACTGTGTAAACATTTAAGAAATTTGTAGTTTGCACGGTTGTGATTATGCATCCATGATTGGAACTGCACTTTGGTCGTTCCCCATTCACAGGTAAGTTTCACTACCATGGTTGCATCCCTATTCGTTGTTTGTTTTTTCCAATTTGTAAGTAAGAATTTTCAATATTGGGAATGCCTGAGCCAAAATCCTCTTGTAGAACATTTTTGTATGTGACTACTGCGACCAGAGAAACATGATTGTAATGTTGTCTTGGTCTTGTTCTTGAACGTCAATGTTCGACACAGAACCCACCTCTATCGTAGCCATAGTGACATATAAAAAAGGAAATCGAATTTTCTCCTCACATTTTATGTTCCTGAAAACCATACGTTTGGTGCATTTTTTTCAAATTCTTCCTCATATTTTTTTTGCATTGTTATTTTCCAATGAGTCCTGGATTGATGTCCAGGACATGGAAGTGGGCACATGTGATTGGAAGGGAACAGCCTGAAAAAATGCACCAAACTTATGGTTTTCAGGAACATAAAAAATGAGGAGAAAATTCAATTTCCTTTTTTATATGTCACTATGGTTGTGATAGAGGTGGGTTTTGTGTCGAACATTGACGTTCAAGAACAAGACCAAGATAGCATCACACTCGTGTTTCTCTGGTCATAATGGTCACATACAAAGATGTTCTGCAAAAGGATTTTGACTCAGGCATTCCCAGTATTGAATTTTTTTACTTGCAAACTGGAAATAGAAAACAACAAACAACGAATAGGAAGGAAACCATGGCACTAAAACCTAGCCTTCAATGGGGAATGACAGAAGCGTAGTTTCAATCGCGGATGCAGAATCCCGACCATGCAAATTGCAACAACAGGTCTAGCAGCGGATGTAGGACCTAAACCTTGCAAAGTTGAAGCAAACAAGAGCAAGAAGCAAAAAACAAACCAGTGAACAAGAACCAAGAGGTCCAACTGCAGTTGCAGGACCTCAACTTTGCAAAGTTGAATCAAACAATAATAAGCAGCATCCACCGAACTAACGAGAAAGCATCAACCAGTGAACCAGTAATGTCGGTGAAGAATAATATTGCCCATATTCACTGCAGACAACATTGTATAAAAAAATCAGAGGAAAAAGTATTGTAACACACTTGTTAAGTAAACATTTAAGGTTGTGAGGCCTGTCAGGTAAACATTTAAGGCTGTCAGGACTGTCCAAGGGCCTCGCGTTGTGTAAACATTTAAGAAAGAATGTAGTGTGGCGGGCATGTTTACATACGTAATAATAAAAATGTCTCTTTAAGTACTTAATAATAACAATAAATAATAATAATAATGATAATAATAATAATAGTTTGAACAATAGAGACTATGCAAAAAAAAAAAATCAAAGGACAAACTAATATTTAGTCAACTACTAAAAAACTGACTCTCGATACTCAAAACTTTGGATATCTAAACATTTAAATAAAAATAGTAAAAATTTAGAAAGACCGAAGATGATCAAAAACTTTGGATATGCTAACATATAAAACATTGGGAATAGCAAAGCTGGCAATAAGACCTTCAATCTATTATCCAATGAGATCATGACATATATGGTTTTTTTTATTATATAAAAAATAATGTTTTTAGTTCTCTAGTTCGAACAATAGAGATTATGCAAATAATTTTAGTAACGAATTATCGATCGCTATAGTCCCTCTACGCCTTTGGCAGGGAATAATAAAAGGAATTTACATCAAAGATCAAAGGATCAAATTATAATGGATTAAATGTTTCAAGTTCTCATCCAATAAGAAATCTACTAAAGCTTTCCAAAAATAAATATATTAAAATAAACATTAGTATTTGCAAATGGTGTGTGTCGATGTCATTAAGGTCATTTGAATACAGGACTTGTTGAGTGTTGAAAGTCTGTATATGATTAATTTGATATATTCTCATTATCCACTTCCTTTTATTAGTTGTATTAGTGTTTTTTTTAACAGGAACGGTTGGAGTTGTATTATATTAAAAAAGCCGCCAAAATTCAAAAAAATACAAGTGGCAAAGTGCGAGCACCTCTGCTGCTTCCAGAGAAGTGAACGTGTCTATCTATGCCTGAGAGAGATGTAACCATTGTTCCAAATAAACTACAATTATGCCATGTGAAAATGACGATAAACATATTTAGCAGCAACAAAATTTTGCAATTCATAAAAACCTAATGTTAGATGTGAAGTTGCCTTGGTTCTTCCTATTGAGCTTCTGGATTCTCCTCTGTCGGGTACGCCTCTCCGAATTGCCGATATTGGTTCTCCTCTACCCAAATGTGATCTCAGAAACCTGGCGTTATAGGAACATGCTGGTCATTGCTGGCAACAGAATGAAAATTCGAGGGTAGTCGAGATTCATCGGTGCTAATAGAATGTGTTGGTTGTTGGGAATTTCCCAGGCATTGAGTGACAGCTCCAATCTGTCTTGTGTTCCAATTGACCCCCCTTAGGATGATCGCAAATTATTGATTGTGTCGAATTTCTTGTTGATGCATTTGGGACTGTATCTCTGCCATGCTTTCGTGAATCCCCTAGTTTTCCTACTGCAGATCGTGGTGTCATGCGCCTAAGCGCTCTTCAATTCGCCTGCAATATGTTCGTAGAGCTTGGAACTGATCTCAGATTACTTCAGCGGTGCAAATTGGGCAGGAGCAGGGACATTTGGACCTTCATTGCATGGTGAAAGGGAGGTACGAGAGGATGAGAGGCAAGCGGGCACTGTGCAAAAAGGAGCAAGGGTTGAGTGAGAGAGAGACTCGGAAGGAGGGGGGAAAGGAGATCCAGCCAGAGACGAGGGAAATGTAGAGCCAAGCGAGGAAGTTGTGAGGGTTAAGTTGTATCCAAGGGGAAAGGATCAACAAACTGTTATGCAATATGGAAGCCATTGAAACCCACGAGCGGAGGTGATTTCACTCAAGGTGATAAAACATAGTTGACGTTTAAGGATGATGGCAGATTGTCCGGAAGATAAGACGAGGATCCTCAAATAAATGGGCACTCTAGTGTGGGGGGAGGATTGACATGG
>SNQJ01S0072067.1:17189-38977 GCA_010110895.2 Picea sitchensis | reverse complement strand
GTGGAACCATAACTTGTGAGTGGTTTAATTCATCGCCCAAACTTCGCAATTGAAGTTGTGCGATTGTTGGTGAGTCAACCACAGTCATTGATATTTGAATCGATGAGATCTGACGATCTAGAATAATTGCAGGATTGGAAATAATATATAGTTTAATTCTCCCTTCGTGCTCTACAGTCAATCCATGGTGTTGATCTAGCGCTTGCGTATCCAACAGTCCTGATTTGATCTTCAATCGCTAACCCTCCTGATCTTTTTAATCTCTGCTTACTTTCATACTACATATATTTATTTGACTTGAACTCTGCATACTGTTATATTGTTTGACATCAATGAAAACACATTAATGACATTATTTCCAACACTACTTGTTAGGACAATTGTTTGTTGTGAATATAGACAATGTGGCAACAAATTAATTTTCCACCCAACCAAAGTTGTCAGCTAAGAATCCACGATGGTGAGACTTATGGGAAAAGTTTGAAATGATCATTGAGTACCAATTGAGAAATTTGAACGTAGCACCCATATTGTAGCTAAACCAATGCTATTAGAAGTAGAGTGGACGTGTCATTTTAAAAATGGGGTCAAAATAGAGAATCAGATAAGTATCGTAGGAGTTACACTCATTTCAAATTGAAATTATTACTATATGATTATCTTCATGTTTTTGAGTTATATTACAATAGGACCTATTCCATTAAAAAAAAAGTGGTTATGGAATTTTAGAATTGGGGTCATAATAGTGATTCTAAGCAATACCATAGAAGTTACACTCTTTTAAGTTGTGACTCAAAACCCTTCTAGGAAATTCTTGTGTTGTGCTCTTCTCTCAATTAGTATACTAGATTGTAGTAGGACCCATTCATTTAGAAGCAAAGTGGTTGTGGCATTTTTGAATTGAGTTCGTATTAATGGAGTTATGGTCATCTCCAATTTTCCACCCCAAAACCCTAGTTGCATAAAGGAGCTCCATTAAAAAGTAAGTTATTTCTTTAAAACCCTAGTTCTACTTGTTTTTTCTTCTTCTCCTTTTCAATCAAGATATTATTTACATGAAAGATGGTGGTCCTAGTATTGAAGAATACATAAATTAAGAGATGATTTAATGATCCAAGTGATTTAATATATCATAATAGAACAAAACTACACACCATGTACAAAATGTGGGTGTGGAGCACAACTCCAAGATAGATAAGTTATAGACTAACTTCTTAAATAATAGAAGAACCTCCTCCACATAACCAAATACATTCATACATCACAACTCACATGTCTCCAATAATGAATACATAATATCTATATATATGTATTCACACACTACACATGAGGCCCCTTTACTATTAGGCCGGCCCTATTACATATATATTTACACATTACATGTACATTTAGTCCCATATATGCTCCCCCTTGGGGTCATATCATACACATTTAACCCCATATATGCCCCCATTAGGTCATAACATAGTACCATCCATCAAAAATCTGTGTCCTCAAATATTTTCTATTAAAAGCTTCACATGTGATGAGACCAAGTAATATTATTTTATTATGTTCTTAATTTCTTCATTCCATTTATGATGATCTATCCATCCAATTTTTTTATTTTTTTTTCTTAATCCTTGGTGTCTAGTTGTTGCATAATTTTATTTCCTTCGATTCCATGTATTTTTTTTGTAGCTTCTCCAATTTGTAATGGTTGTTAGTCTCTAATAATAGCTTGTTGAAGAGTGGTTTTGTGATGCCTTGTTCCATTAATATTGACAAGTATTTCATTCTCTTGATAATTTTGATACCAACCTTCTTGTCTTCCTTGAAATGTTTCCTGGTAACGAGGGTGTCGATATGGTTCCACTTTTGACAATTTTTCTTCACTTTGCATGTGCATTTCATCTATATTATTTTCAGAGACAATGGAATTTGTTATCTTCCTTTCTTGTTGTTTGATTATTCTACCTTGGATATAATGACATCATATTTGGCATGTACATCTTCTAGATGGAGTCCACATTTTTCAAGTATCTTCTGGTGACCGTCTTGAATCTCGTTTTATTTCTCTTTTTGAAGCTGCAATGTCACCTCATTTATCAAATTATGATGTCTTTCTTCAATTCTGGATTGCATTTCTGGTTTTACCTCATAAATATTCATGGATTCTTCAACCTTCTTGCAGATTTCCTCTTCAATTCTTTTGGTAGATTCTTCATCCAAGATCCTTGTTTCTTATTTTTTTCACCATGCTTCTCTTGACCTCATCAAATAGTTTTTTATTATGGTTTTTTAATCTACCTATTTCTTCATCTTTATTTTTCAATTCTTCCTTTGACTTGTCCTTTCTCCACTTTGCTTTGCTATTTTTTTTCTTGCTTTAAGTTCTTAACCTCCTTAATGAGTGATTCATTAAGGGATTGCATATTGACAAACTCATCATTTTTATTTGTAATACATTTTCTTAGCTCATCATTATCCTTTTTCAATTTGGAGACATTTTCTTTTGATTCCTTTAATTCAACTTTAATTTTATGCATCTCCTCCATTATTTTTTATCCTTGATACATTTATTTGAGAAAAGTTCTTAAATTTTTTCCAATGTGGAGTAAAGTCTATTATCTTCATGAAATCTATTCCACCTCTTAGAAGATCCCCCCCAAAAACCAAGAGATATCCCAAAAGGACTCAAACTAGTATTCTTTACCATCCTCAACCATTCTCCGAGATTGATTCATCTTTATCTTCATCTCCACTAAATAGGGGTATTGCCATTAATTCTTAATTGAGGTCTAAATCAAACATTCAACTTACAACCTTAATATATTAGGAATAATGATCTCAAATAGTTATAATCCTTGTTCCAATATTATATTCTATGTTTCTCTTTCCAATGACTTTTGAATCAGCTTAATCAGACATCCCAACCAAAAGTTATGATAGTTTTAAGTAAACATACCTTTGAAACTCTGATTTGGGGTTTTTCCTCCTAGTCGAACTTCCTTCTGATGTATTTATGGAATTTTTTCCCCTATGAGTATGAAATTTAGACCTATAGTACTCTGAAATCTCTTCTCTTCAATGCCATAGGTCTGCTTAAATTTGATGTGCCAAGTGAAAATTAGGGTAACTTTCCCAAACCTTGCTAATTTTTGGCCTTTCCAAGAGAGTGAAGCTATACATAATGCCACGTGTCCAATATTCAATACCAGATTCAGAAATTCACACACAAAATAAAAAAAACTATCCTCTTTCCAATGCAACTAGTCTCATTGAATTTGGATCCTCTATGATGTAGATATGAATTTTTTACCCAGAACACATGTTTGAGACTAGTTATAGGACTAGTAAAAAATCCTAACTTCCACAGGGTGTATCACCTAAATTACAACAACCCAGAAGTTGAAATTCGTATCACCAGTACCTTGATAAGTCTTTTAAACAGTGTCCAAGTTTCACTTTTTGACATAGATGATTTTAGGGGCTAAATTTCGCAAATGGGCTAATTTTCCATGGTTTTCCCAAAAAATGATTTACCATTTTCGATTTTTTCTAAAAACTATTTGCCCAAATTCCATAGAATAAGATTATTTTACCTTAAAAATCACCAAAATTTTATAGAAAGTATATAAAATCCTTAGAAACTTAAATATTTTTACAAAACTATCGTCAAACATTTTACATTTTTTATATTAAGGACTAGTAAGATTAGCCCAGGTTTCTACATTTTAATATAAATTTCCATCCTTAAAATTATCCCTTCTTTCTAAAGTGGCCCCCGAAAAAAGTTATGGTGAAAATTCTAAGTTGACTTTCTTGAGGAAGAAAAACCCTAGGATCGATGCTCTCATACCAAATGTAATGATCCAAATCCTTTAAGATATCATAACAAAACAAAAGTACACATCATGTACATAATGTGAGCGTGGAGCACAACTCTAAGATAGATAAGTTATATAATAACTCCTTAAAGAATAAGAAAACCTCCTCCACATAACCAAATACTTTCATACATCACAATTCACATCTCCAATAATGAATACATGATATCTATACATACCTATTCACACACTACACATGAATCCCATTTACTATTAGGCTAGACCTATTACATATATATTTACACATTACATGTACATTTATCTCCATATATCCCCCCCGTATATGCCCCCATTGGGTCATAACAGATGAAGCCATTTTCCCTAAAGAATTAGAGAACTTGGCTAAGAATTGGTTTAAAAGTTGATGCTACCATACAATGGAAGTTGATTAACTATGAAAAGATGAAGGAAATATTATATGAAGCATATGAATATATATTTTTAGACTCGTGATCTCATGTTGCAAAGAAGGATAAAGATAGTCTCAAGAGTTTATTTTCATGTGAAGACTTCCTATTATGTATTCAGTGGGAGAAGGTCATTGTTTCAATAAATTATATCAACAAGCATAATTTCATCGATGTTGAATTAGCAAAATCATTGTAGATTCCAACAAATCATATTTAGAGGACACAAGTTAAGAGTGAGCATGTTCAATTTTTTTGGATTTGTAAACTACTATGGATAAATATGTTTTCCATTCATATTTTCATGCTATAGATATGGATGATGTGGATATTAATTTTGTGTAATATTGAATGGAATTGGTTGGTATGGTTAATATTAATGTGCCAAAGAAGCTTATGAAACATTAGTAAAATAAAAACAAAATCACAATGTAGGATATTTCTCTTACTAAACAAAAAGGGTCCTTGGCGGCACATGGAGTAGTCATTGTAGGGAAACTATTTATAATATATACAAACACATCAAATGAATATTTTAAGGTAGAATCAGTAGATGCGTTTACATAAGTTCTAGATGAAGATCCATGGGAAGTGCATAATAAAAATGAAGAAGAATATATAGAGTTTCATTCCTCAAAGGAACCACAAAGTGAAGAATCAAGGGAAAAAGAACCAATAGCTAAAGTTGCTACATATAAACACCCATAACACCAATATAGACAACAGTAATCAAGACAAGGTCGTAAGCTTCAACAAACTATGGACCAACATGGAACCAAAAAATAACCTAATATAGAGGTACATGGAGGAATAAAAGCAATGAATGGAGATATTAGACTGACACATCTACAACAAGGAATAAAATGGGAAGCCATCTTTAAGATTGAGGTGGAAAGGTAGTAGTTGGACCCCATGTTAACATTTCACTAGGATGGATGGATGCTCTTGCTTGGTCTCGATTAACTACATTTCTTAACATATAATATTACATTCCTCAAAGGAACTACATGGTGAAGATCCAAAGGAAAAAGAACCAATAGCTAAAGTTGCTACATATAAACACCCATAACACCAATATAGACAACAGTAATCAAGACAAGGTCGTAAGCTTCAACAAACTATGGACCAACATGGAACCAAAAAATAACCTAATATAGAGGTACATGGAGGAATAAAAGCAATGAATGGAGATATTAGACTGACACATCTACAACAAGGAATAAAATGGGAAGCCATCTTTAAGATTGAGGTGGAAAGGTAGTAGTTGGACCCCATGTTAACATTTCACTAGGATGGATGGATGCTCTTGCTTGGTCTCGATTAACTACATTTCTTAACATATAATATTATATGGTTTCCACTCATGTTTCAAGGATGAAACATGTGAAGGGGGGTGGAATGTGATGTACCTAGGAACGATAATTAATGTAATATTAGGTACCTAAGGGGGGTAATTAATGAGAATAAGGCCCAATGAATAGTTACTGGGCAATAAATTTGATAATAAAGGGTAGTTGGCATAGCCCCCTACAAATCCTCATGAGTATATATACACATGAGGATCATTGACTAGAGATATGTTAAGGATTGCATTGTGACAAGCATGGCTATGGAGTGGTTCCTTCCATAATGAATAATGATGGTGTTAACCTACCTTAACGGTCTTCTCTATATTCTTGTGTTGTCTATTGGTTGGATACATTTTGGTTATTCTTAAGTGAAGGGTTTTATATTTTCTCTACAAAGCTTCACTTAAATTCCATTGATGCAACAACTATGATATCCATCTCATGATGTTTTCCTTTGCATGAGGTAATAACTAGTCTTCATCATGGACTTACTCTCATGGCCATATCTAAGAGAAATATGCCTACAATATGTCCTTATTGACAAAATTTTCATTCAAAACATGAATTGTATCATATGTGCAACGATTTATGTAGGAATAACCACAACTTTCACATTTGCATAGTCTACTTATTCACATTTACATTGCATTAAATTCTTTATCATCATGTCATGCAATCTACCATGACAAGTTGGATGGTTTAACCAATTCCTTGAAACATAATATAACCACCTGTTTAGTGCTTATTTTATGATATACACACCTTCCACTTCATTTAGGCACAACATAGTGAAATGCCTTTCCTTTCTCTCATCAAAATTCCCTCATGAACCCTTTCCCTTTAGTGATCTTTAGTATAAGCATGAAGGTTATAGTTGATAAAATTGAAACAAGTGGGAGACCATTGGATATCCCTACAATGATATAGTATTTCCCAAGCCCAACAACATCATGGTCTCACACATGCCTATCTCATATGCATTCCTTTTTGAAATTATGGGCATAACCATCCACTTTCATTGGTTATGTTCTCATAACTAGTTATTCTATTTCATGAATGCATCAAAGGTTTCATCAATTTTACACGTGCAAGGATTATTTCCTTTACCATACCCCCCACTAGGTATAAATCACATGTATGCATTATAATATCATCAATTACTCTCATGATATCAAACATAATTGAAGGAATTCTTACATAAATCACATTCATCACCCATGTACAGTATTGGCATGGTCTATCATACCTAAATAACTACCATCAACTTATTTGATATTACCTGTTTGTGGTGCCTTGTTAAGAACCAAATGTGAAAATAGAATAAACAAAACCTCAGAATAAGTACTCAACGCCTTGACAAAGAGATAATTTCAGATAATAAGCCTCTTCGAGGGGGAAACCTCCTTATACACCACATAAATTTCCCAATACAATATTATTCCAAATGAAAAGGTCTCATTGGTATATATAGGAGACTAGGAGGTACAATTACAACTAATGGACCCAAGACGACATAAATAAAATAACATTACGAATGTAATATGCCCCAATTAAGGGGTAATGTGCCACTATTTAGGGTTTAACATGCCCCTACCCTTCAAACAAGTGTTGTCCGCAACACTTGAGTAATTCTGGATGCTTTTGTATAAAAGACTCATCTTCCCAAGTGGAATCTTTAGCAGGTAGTTTCCTCCACTTAATGAGATACTCTGAAATAGATCTATTCCTCAACTGGTGAATTCTTATGTCAGTGATAGCTTCAGGCTCCAATATGATTTTTCCTTCCTCGTCAAGTTTCAAAAATATAGTTTGAACTGGGATCTTGTCATCTATAACCTTCTTTAAGTATGAAACATGGAAAACTAGGTGTACTCGCGAAGATGCAGACAACTCCAATATGTATGCCATAGTACTGATCTTTTGCAACACCTTATAAGGGCCATAATACTTTGGTGATAATTTATTATCCTTCTTAGCTTGCTTGAGGGACATCTATTTGTATGGTTGTAGTCTTAAAAATACCCAATCCCCTAATTCAAAACTTCTTTCACTGTGATGTTTATTTGCTTGTTGTTTCATGTGATTTTGTGCCATGTTCAGGTTGTCCTTTAAGAGTTGGAGAACTAGTCGTTTCATGCGATTTTGTGCCATGTTCAGCTTGTCCTTTAAGAGTTGGAGAACTTGTTGTTGATGTTCGATCTGATGTTCCATTGCTTGAACCTTAGATTTTTCTTTTAGAGAAGAAGTGATGGAAGGTGGGTGATATCCATAGAGTGCCATAAATCGTGTCATTTTTATTACAGTATAAAAGGAAGTTTTATACCACCATTCTGCCAAGGGTAACCATTTGAACCATTGTGTTTGTTTATTAGAGACAAAGCAACAAAGGTATCCTTCCAAACATTTGTTCACTATCTCGGTTTTTCCACCAAATTGAGGATGATAAGATGAGCTATGAGCCAATTGAGTACCCAAAAAAGAAAATAATCATGTCCAAAAATGTCCAGTGAAGATGGGATATCTATCACTTACAATAATATTTGGGCTTCCATTAGATTTTGAATTGTCTCCATGAATGCGGTGGCAACTGTACTGGATTTGAAAGGATGAGAGAGTGCAAAAAATTGTTCGTACTTGGTCATTCTATCAACAATCACCATGATGACACTCTTTCCTTTACACTTCGGTAACCCTATGATGAAATCCATGGAAACATCCTCTCAGTGCTGACTTGGGATGGATAATGGTTGTAAAAGACCCGAGGTCTTAATTGTTTCCACCTTATTTTGTTGGCAAACTAAAAAAATTCCAAAAACCATTGAACATTAGATTTAAGGCCATCCAAAAAAAATTCCTTCTTGACCCTATGGTAGGTTTTAAAAAATCCTGAGTGCCCTCCTATTTGAGAGGTGTGCAATTCCAAGAGTACCTTTTGATTGATTTGGGAGTTCTTACATAAATATAAGCGATATTTGTACCATAGTGAATCATTTTTCCATGTAAATGTATCTGATGTATTGGAATCCTTCTACAACCTTTGAATGAGAGTCCACATGTTTTCATCATTCTTCCATTCATCCCTCGCTTATATTATCCAATCGGTTTGGATGATTGAGATAACACAGAGAAAGGCCTCAATATCTTCATCCTTTCTTGGGAGTGCATCTGCCACAACATTTTTCTTACCTTTTTTGTAGATGATTTCAAAATCATAACCCAACATCTTGGTCACCCATTTTTGTTTGTCTTCTGAAGATAGTCTTTGTTCCAAGAAGTATTTAAGACTATCATGATCTGTTTTGACCTTGAAGTGCCTATTTATTAGCTAAGGGCATCATTTATTCAATGCATGTATTATTGCCATCATGTCCATCTAATAAATGGGTTTGTTTAAGTCCTTTCCCTTGAGTGGTCGACTTTCAAAGAAAGGGGCCTTCATTCTTTCCATTTCCTGAGGCATCACATTCCACAATAAAGGTTTTTGTGAAGTTTGGTGTGGTCAAGAGAAGATATTTGCACATCGCCTCTTTAAGTTGTTTAGAAGATTGAGTTTCCTCTGGAGTCCATGAAAATGCATCCTTCTTAGTTAATGTCATTAAACGTGTTTCTATTCTTCCATAGTTCCGAACAAACTTGGAGTAGTAACCTGTCAAACCCAAAAATCCTCTAATATTCTTCAATGTTTTGGGCATCGTCTAGTCCATCATGGCCTTAATATTTTTAGGGTCTACCTTGACACCATCATGAGATACAATATTACCCAAATACTCTACCTCCTTCACCCCAAAGAAAAATTTGGATGGTTTGGCTGATAGTTTTTTCTCCTTTAGTAGTTGTAGCACCTTGTCAACATGTTGAACATGATCCTCCCAAGACTTTCTATAGATTAGTATATCATAAAAAAATACTAACACGATTTTTTGAAGGAAGGGCTTGAAAATGGAATTCATCAACCCTTGGAATGTTGAAGGTGCATTTGTAAGGACTAAAGGTATGACCAAAAATTCATAATGACCTTCATGAGTTTAGAATATTGTTTTTGGGATATCTGCTTCCTTGATTCTAATCTGATGATACCCTGAACGAAGATACAACTTTGTGAAATAGATTGCTCCATGTAGTTCATCTAGCAATTCATCAATGATGGGAATGGGAGACTTATATTTAATAGTGATATTTTTGAGCTCTCTATAACTTGGACACATATGCCACGAGTCCTCTTTCTTGAGTACCATTACCACCAATGCAGAGTAAGAACTTTGGCTAGGTCTAATAATTCTAGCATCTAACATTTCTTCAACCATACACTCAATTTCACTCTTCTGGGCATAAGGGTATCTGTAAGGCCCGATGTTAGGAGGAAAAATCCCAGGAATTAGGTGAATAGCATGATCATGATTTAAAGTGGGTGGAAGACCTCTGGGAATATCTTCAAATACTTTGGAATTCTTATCAATGATCCCTTGGAGATCTAGGGGAATAGATGGCTTATATGTTTGAACATCTAGTGAGCATAGTTGTAAAATTACACCCTAATGACCCTTTTTTAATCATTTTTTCATGCCATTAGAGATTATCACCTTATTTGGTTTCCCTTTGATACCCATTAACTCAATTTCCTTTCCTTCCAATGAAAATTTCATGAAAAATTCTTGAAAATTAAAATCCATTGCTCCCAATGACTGTACCCATTGGACTCCTAGTACGAAATCAGCACCATTCATGGGTATAGCAATAATTGGACTATTCATTACATATTCCCCTATAGTAAGATTGATCTTATTTAATTTTCCTGAGAAATTGATAGTTTCTCCATTTGCAATCATTACTTGAAACTCTTGCATTGGATATATAAAGCAATTGAGAGCTTTGGCTAATTTATAGTGAATGGAATTATGAGTACTACTAGAATCAATTAGGACTATTACCTTTTGCTTTTTGATATATTCTTCGATCTTGAGGGTTTGAGCAGTGTTAATTCTATCCAATGTGTTACATGATATCGTGGGAGTCAACTCTTCAGAAGAAATCTCTTCTACGTTTTCATCTTGAGATGGTTCTTGTTCTTTTTCCTCTTCACAATCTATGTAGAACAATTTATTCTCACCACACTTATGTCCCTTACTGTACTTGTTGTCATAGTTAAAGCATAAACCTTTTTCTTTTATTTCCTCCAATTGTTGAGGTGTCAACCTTGTAGGTTGAGGTGTTTTAGAAGAAGGAACATTATTCTTTCGATATATGTTAGCAGTGGTCCTTATAGTAGCCATAGCCATATTCTTAATTTCAACATTTATCGCCACCTTGAACACATTCTCTAATGATTTGGGTTCCCAATGGAGAACCTCATGTTGAATGTTATTATTTAAATTTCCTATCAATACATGAATCAGGTGCTCATATGGAATATTCGTTACCTTTGTATTCAATATTTGGAAGTTCTCAATGTGCTTTGCAACTGAACCCTTTTGCTTGAGATTTATCAATTAGATAAAGAAGGTATTACTCATTGTATCCTCATAGTGTGATATCATTTCCTCTAAGAACATTTTCCAAGTGACAAGTGATTTTTGAGAACAAAGTCATCGATACCACACAAATTGATTGGGTTCTAAATATAAAGAAGCAATTTGTACCTTTTTTGTACATGGCACATCATGTAGATCAAAGAACTGCTCCATTTGAATTATCCATGTGATTGGATCATTTCCACCAAACTTCCTCATATAGATCTTAGGACAGTGGTTGGTATTCAACCTAAATTTGGAGTTTCTCCAGTCTTGATTCATCCTCCTTGTGTCCTCATCATGAATTTCATGGGATACATTTTCACTTTCAGGTGGCCTCTCTATTAGGAATTTTTTCAATCCTTCCATGGTCTTCCTTTTTAAACCATCCATATTAGTATCCATTATTTCCTCCAACTTAGCTTCAGTTGAATCCATCATCCCTTGTAGTTCATATTTTTTTATTGTCTACTTTTGTAAATCATTTCTATCCCTGGGCATTTCTTCACCTTCATCAAGAGTCCAAGTAGGACTGTCTCGAGGCTTATTTGGTGTATAAGTTCCCTTTTTTGGTAGCATTTGGAAAGTATCACTTTTAAACCTTGATTTCGAGGTGGTTTTGCTAGATGATCTATCTTCTTATGTATCTCCAAAATTTCGTCCCTTCTGGGTCTGAATTTTGTTTTTTGTAGTTCTCTGATACGTATTCTCTACAATTCCACAGGTCTGATCAAAATCAGATGTGCCAAGTGGAAGTTATGGTAACTTCCCCACACCTTGTTGATTTGTGTCCCTTATAGGAGAGCATACTTTTAAAGCATGCCAAGAGCACAATATCTGATATTTGATTCTGACACTTTGTAATGACCCCATCGTTACGAATACATGCGATGCAAAGCAAGTGCAATTTTTATTTTTTTAAGCAGTAAAGTAACAACGAAAACAATTAATCAACACAACTTGATGACAAACACAACACATGCAAATCAGGAAACAGACAACAACGACCCAACATACTAGCACATCATGCAACTGGACGAAACATGTGATAATCAATTAGACAAAATAAAAACAACTACTCGCCCATCCTACCCTGAAAGGTTAGGACCTCCAGGACACATAAGAAACACTCAAGCCCGGGTTCCCATCGATTTTGACCAATTAAAGTCTCAATGCCGACGAATTTTCTAAGGAACATGGAGGTATCTACATCCCACCCGACACACTAAGTCCAAGCTGACTAAGCTAAAAGACAACATCAATCAATCCAAACACAACCACTTCAACGACCAGTAACTAGAACCCTCCCGGTGAGCGAGAGACAACACCATAACGTTATAACAAGTACAACCTTACTTATTAAAAAAACATCATCCACAGCGGGAAGCGCAAGATCCTAAGCTAGGATTCATCTGTGCTTACGATTAACGTGTGCAAAGACCCAATCATAAGGTAACATGTTGCCACAATGCGACAAGGGTGCTAGTGACCCACGCGCAACAAAATTATTCAAAAACCTTCAACCAAACATATAATCCAACGTGCCTGAATTTCACTGGAACTGGCATACATTATTACTGAAGGATCATAGTTTAAGGTTATAAATGAAAGGAGAAGTGTTAAAAGTAAGGAACCTTGTAGCTGCAAAATCTTAGTCTAACTTCTATAAGCTTTTCTTATTCCATTAAAAATTTTCACATTAAAAAAAGGTCTTAGTAAATTATCATACATATTACAAAAATGATATCAAATCGAAGAGTTCTAAATAAGGTAAAGAAAAGAACTATGACCAAACGTAATTTCTAGTAAGGCGAAGGACAAGGTTCTAAATTATCAAGGGGAAAGGGGATGTGTCAAAAGAAGACATTTATGGTTGCAAAACTACAACCCAACTTTTATAAACCTTTCCAATAGAAATTCTTGTATCAGACATCCAAAACTTATAAACATTGAGGACCCATTGTCTTTATATCAAATAGGAAAAACCCAATTAGGATAGAGGCGAATAGTCAGTATATCACCAAATGTAGATTTGGTTTATAAATCATTTACCACATTATGCAAGAAAACAATTTGGTGTTATCAATCTTAAATAAAATATTATAACTAATGTTTCTTCTTCTTTTTTAAAATGCTCATATACATATTATAGATCTAATACCCGTTTTGAATAATTCGAGATAGCAGATAAAATCCCTGTGTAGTAATGATTGGAGTTCAATGGAAATAAACATATATATGTAGTAATAACTACAATTCAATAGCAATAAAAGTTTCAGTGTTATTCACTGCAAAAAAAAACATTCTAAATTGCAAAAATACTGTCAGCTCTTAACCACTCAATAATTAAACAAAACAAAACATTTCCAATTACATAATGCTTCCAGTTCTTAACCACTCCATAATTAAATATTATAGGCGTTTATACAACTCTGTAAAATAATAATAAAAACTCAGTTTAACTACATCAAATCGTTGGGTGGTTATTCAAGGAATGGGATAGTAATACGATCTGGAACATTACCGCTACACAACATACAAATTCTAGTAATAATACGATCTGGGATAGTAATACGATCTGTGATATGAACTCAATGGTTATTAAAGGAATGGGATAGTAATACGATCTGTAACTGTAGAAAAATTCCAGTAATAATAGGATCTGGGATAGTAATACGATCTATAATATGAATTCAGTGGTTATGAAAGGAATGGGATAGTAATATGATCTGTAACTGCAAAAAAATTCTCATAATATTACGATCTGGAAAATTACCGCTACACAACATACGAGATTCCAGTAATAATACGATCTGGGATAGTAATATGATCTGTAATATGATTCTAGTGGTTATTAACAGAATGGGATAGTAATAAAATTTGTAACTACAACAAAATTCCAGTGGGATAATAATACTATCTGGAACATTATCGCTACACAACATACACTCCAATGTCGATTGGAAAGTGTATACATTTTTTATATGAATACCCTTATGAATGAGACAGTTCRATACACATCGTCATTAGAATAATAGGAACAACCATCTTAAGGGTAACGATCTATCGAACCCTCCAACACTGGATTAACACATTAATAACAATGCAATCATCACGTAGTAAATAAAAAGTATAGTAGTGAAATGTAGATGTGAGTCGCATAAGAGATAAAACGTTTGGTGAACTAGAGAGACATCCCCAAATCATTGTGTGGAAGCACGAGTTTGTAGAGAATAATTCACAATAACCGTAGAGGCTAAGGAGGGAATAAACACCCAAGAGACAATTCCTTGCTGGGAAGAGAAGGATCCTACACTTATTATCCATGCACATGAGAGCAGGGAATTTGAATATAAATCGTTAACACTGGAGTGAAAGATAGTTGATTCAGATCCTGGCTGACTACTCAGGCACATACTAATAACTTAAAGGATAAAGGAACAAAAGATAAAAACATAATTTTTCTTTGTATGAAAAATAATAATAATAAATGCAGAGAATTCATTTGCACTCAGAGTTTGGGTTCGCCATTGGAAATAAAATAAAAATTGTAGTGAGCATAAGGTTGGGATAACTTTGAATTCTCTGATCATGAAACGCTAGGCTCATCAAGACAAATTCCTTGAAAGAAAAAAAAATATCTGGATAATATTACGCTGAATAAAACATAAACTTCAACACAATAAAAGTACCTTAACTGAAGGCGCATGAACATAATTTAACTACCCTTAAACCAAATTTCACAAGCGTAAATTGTTAGGACAAAAAAATAACTAAATTTTCAACACAACGACGCATGTGTGCTTTTGACATTAGAGAGATGCATATACATGTAACTTAACTACCATTCATTACAAATATACACATGCGTACCATAGCCAAATGAAAATCTTTGAATTCGTTGTCCCCTGTGTGCTACATCCAACTCCAGCTTGCCAACCAATGTGACCTCACTTGTACCTCCTAGCCAATGCTAGGGGTAATATTCTTCCCCCTGATCCCCCCGAGCCGCAAAGGGGCCACACACACAATACCATAGAATGCTATATCCCAACTCACCTCGCAAGGTCGAGCTAGCACTTGTTACCTAAGCCGGGTATCCCAACTCCCACAAAAGAAACACAGTCAAGATAAAATTCGGCAGTGTGACATTACACAAGCCTAATGTGTTCTCTACTCCTCCTCCACCATCCTTTTTATAGAGTTTTCTTAGTCATTAGTTTCCCAAAACCCTCATTATATTCCTTTTTCATTTAATTAATTTCGAAAAACCTCCCCCATACACGTCACCCAATCCC
This sequence comes from Picea sitchensis, assembly GCA_010110895.2. Taxonomy (NCBI): domain Eukaryota; kingdom Viridiplantae; phylum Streptophyta; class Pinopsida; order Pinales; family Pinaceae; genus Picea; species Picea sitchensis. Next base: position 23,547 of record SNQJ01S0072067.1, on the reverse strand, counting down.
CTAGTTGCACCAGAAAATCAATTTTATTAATTAATTAATTTTTTCTATCTCCCTCACCCACCTAAAAGCGTTCCTAAAAATTCTCCTCGGTGTCTTATTATTCCCTTACAATTCTTTAATGACTTATGCCTTACTTAATTCCTAGTTGAGTTCATAAATAGAAGGTTCCAAAGGCTAGATTCCTTACTAAGTTAGACATTCTTCTTTTTCTTTTAAGTTTCCCCTTTTCTTTAAGTTTCCCCTTTTCCTTAGGTTTCCCCCTTTACTTTAACTTTTCCTTTTTCTTAAACTTTCCCCTTTTTATAACTAAGTTCAGAATTAGCAGGTTTAGACAAAAACAACCAAATACCCCTTTTATTAATTAAACCTTTATTCAAATTTCCACTTTAATTATTAATGCTTGAATTTTCTTTAACCCCTTCTTGTTACATGTCTAATTAGTTTTTTTTTTGTTCAAAGGTTCTACTCAAACCTAGGTTTTCAATTCACTAGGCTTGGCAACAGTTTGTAAGGGAAAATTTGTTATTAACTTTACTTATCACATCATTCATTTTAAGGCTAATCAGGTCCTAAGGAGGCATAGTTTTCTAGGCACTAGTTTTATTAACTTACCGGTTAAAATCGTGACGTGCCCTTCAGGATGCACCACATGCTCCAAGAGTGCCACTCGCCTCTTTTTCGTTTTATTCACGCGACATGCCCTTCAAGACGCACTACGTGCTCCAAGGGTGCCACTCGCCCCTTGACTAAATTTGGTAGACGTCAAACCCATGGATTCAATACTTCGTCAGGTGATCTTGTGGGAGACTAAGGGCCTCTAAGGAATAATGACCCTGCCTTATTGCGTGCCCCTTAGAATCATCGTGAGAGACTATCACAACCTGCCCTCACGGCATCGCGGGTCTCTAGATCTAGGTAATCGTTAACCTACAGTTCAAGCCACAAAGAGAGTGAATGTAGGATGTGGCAAGGCTGTTGCCACACCTCTCCCTTAATGTATCTGGTTGTCGTGCGTGACCCCTCTACTCCAAATGGAGTCTGGTCTACAATCTATCATCAACCTGCATCCATCAATTAATCATGTCAACAATAACAATCAACATCATAATATCTAATCATATGTATGTATGTCACATCAACAACATTCTAACGCTAACAATCCACTCCCTGAATAGATCTAGAGTCCAAGGGGTTTCATCAATGCCTCGACATCCTCAATGTCCAAAGTCCTATACACTCAAGAGAACCCAGTCAATAACACCTGTCTATGTAAATACAACAAAATAACATATCATCAAATCCACAATATATCATAATCATAATCAAAACAACCAATAGTATAATGACCCATATCACTTGCACGCAAGTGTCCTCAAAGAATAAGTTCGCTCAGTGTGCACAAGAGCAGGATGTTACATACACCCATTCTTGTTTTAAACTTCATCCCAAAGTTTCACAGTATGTAAGTGTCGAAATAAAGTGTATCTGAATATCATAGTTCTACTTACCAAACAAAAATGGAAATGGTTGATGCATATCATATGCATCCTCCCAGGTTGTCGAGTGCAGAGTATAGTTGTCCGGCTAGACCTTGACCTGATATACTATTCGACGTCATAGCTATCGAATTCGATGGTCCAGGATGCGGATTACCTCCACCGTAAGCGAACCCTCATTTGATACCCGCAAGGAACTCATGTCAATAACATGTGTAGGATCACTAACATAATGTCTCAAAACAGATACGTGAAAAACATCGTGCATATGCCTCAAAGAAACAGGAAAGGATACTCAATATGCCATGGGCCCCTTCCTTTCCACAACCGCGAAGGCTCCCACAAACCTAGGAGAGAGTTTAGCACCCTTTCCAAACTTTATCGAACTCTTATGCAATTTCACTCACAAGAAGACTCGATCGCCAACTTCATAACTTCAGTCGACACGATGCGCATCGGCATAACTCTTCTGCTGATTCTTCACTTCCTTGATCCTTTGTCTTATTGTTTTCATTTGATCTTACATTTCTTGGATCACTTCTGGTCCCACCAGGAACCTATCCTCAAGCCGATCCCAACTCAAAGGCGTCTGACATGGTCGCTCGTAAAGAAACTCGAAAGGCGCCATCTTAATGGTGCTTTGATAACTGTTGTTATATGCAAATTCTACCTGTGGAAATAATTCTTCCCAATGCTTTTGTTGGTCCATCATGTACATATGCAACATATCTTCCAATATTTGGTTTGTTCGCTCGTTCCGCCCATCTGTTTCCGGGTGATATATGGTACTAAAGTTAAGTTGGGTTCCCAAGGCCTCTTGGAAACTAGTCCAAAATCATCCTGTAAACATCGATCCTCTATCGGATATAATCCTCTTAGCATCCCATGTAGCCTCACAATATCACTRATGAAAACTCTAGCTAAGTCAGGTTCTTGATACGTCGTATGCACAGGAATAAAATGAGCACTCTTCRTCAAAGTGTCGACTACCACAAAAATCGAGTCGTGTCTCATTGTCGTYARTGGCATTCCGACAATGAAATCCATCGAAATGACCTCCCATTTCAATTCTAGAATAGCTTGTGGCTGTAGTAATCCTTCCAGATGTCTATGTTCARCCTTCACCTGCTAACATTCTAGACATCTTTCCATGTCGTTGACTATGTATGCCTTCATTGCTTTCCAGAAGAATTAGGGTTTAAGGTCTTCCCTCATCTTCACGACTCCAGGATGAGCCATGTACACTTCTCTATGAGCCTCGTTTATGATCAAACTCCTCAAATCATCGTTGGGTGGTATGTAAATTCAACTTTTAAATCTCAAATTTTGGTACCATCATTGTGTTTTCTCCGATAAAATACTTGACCTCTTTGTACCAATCATCGTCGTGTTGTAAAGTTAGGATCTTTTAATGTAGATTCGTCTGAAGAGGCATCACCGAAAAGATGTGTGGTCTCCAAATCAACGCATCTGCCACTCTGTTCACTATTCCTTTTATGTAAGTAATATCAAAATCATTCTCTCTAAGCAATTCCGACCAACATCGTTGTCACGCGTTCAAGTCGCTTTGCGTAAATATGTGTTGTAGTCCACAATGGTCCTTTTTTAGTTCGAATATCCATCCAATAAGGTAGTGTCTCCAAACTCTCAAGGCATAAACAATGGCTAACAACTCCAAATCATGCGTTGCATTGTTCTCCTCATGCCTTCTCAACTTTCTTGAGATGTAAGTGATCACTCGACCTTCTTGCATCAAGACTCCGCCTAAGCCTTCCTTGGATGTGTCAGAGCATACCAAGAAGTCTGCGTCCATGTCAGGGACCTTTAGTATCGGTGTTGTCATAAAAATCTCCTTGAGCTTCCAAAATTCCTCCGTGCATTTCTCGGTCCAAACAAACTTCTTGCTCTTATTCTGCAATTCTGTGATTGGATTTGTAATCTTCAAAAAACCCTCGACAAACCATCAATAGTATCCCGCTAAACCCATGGAGATACACACTTCAGGGACATTCGTTGGCGTAGGCCATTCCATAATAGCCTCAACCCTTGTTGGATCCAAAATGATAGCTTCGTCGAAGATGACATGCCCTAAGTAATGAATCTTCGATTGATAAAACGAGCATTTGGACAAATTCCCATACAATTTGTTCTCTTGTACACACTGTAGTACCATGCGCAAGTGATTGTCATGCTCCTCCATAGTTCGAGAGTAAATCAAAATATCATCAATGAATACTTGGATGGACTTATCTAAGTATTTGTGGAACACCCTGTTCATCAAACTCATAAATACCCCTAGGGCGTTCGTCAGTCAAAATGGTAAAACAATAAAATCGTAATGTCCAAACCTCATCTTAAAGGTCGTCTTAGGGATTTCATCCTCCTTGATACGTAACTGGTGATACCCTGATCTCAATTCAATCTTTGAAAACACTGTCGCACCTTTCATCTGATCAAATAGGTCATCATTCCTTGGCAATGGATATTGATTCTTGATCTTTGCCTTATTAAATTGATGATAGTCAATGCAAAGTCTCCATGACCCATCCTTCTTTCGTATGAAAATAACAAGCGCACCCCACGGTGACACACTTGGATGTATAAGTCTTAGGTCCAACAACTCCTTCAGTTACATTTTCAACTCTTGTAACTCAGGGGTCAACATCCGATAAGGCATTCTCTCTATTGGTTCATTTCCTGGTTTTAGGTCGATGGTAAATTCCAATTCCCTCTCCAGAGGCATCCTAGGTAACTCCTCAGGGAAGATGTCCGTAAAATCTCGCACCACCAGAAGGTTTTCTAGACCTTCCGCTACTCCCTTATCATTTAACGCAAGGATCACATAAATCTTACATCCCTTGCACATGCTCTTGTGTAGCTGCAACGAAGAGGTGAACCTTAGGGAGACTCCCTGGTTCCAACTTACAATCACGCGTCTTTGTCCCTCTTCATCAACCAAGCTCAACTATTTTGTCTTACAATTGAGTATCGCCTCATGCGATTCCAGTCAGTCCATAATGATCACGATGTCATAAGATCCTAAGATTGTGATGTACAGGTTGTCCCTTGTGAAAAATGCTCCCAATTTAAGGCTACAATCTATCACCTTCCCGCCAACCTTCTGTTTGGCTACCTAAGCCATTTATACCAAGATAAACTCGTCATGTTCAACTGTCTTTACCTTAATTCTTTTTAGTGCTACACTAGAAATAAAACTCTCAGTAGCACCTGGATCTATCAAAATACTAAGGGTATGGTCAACAATGGTACCTGACGTCTCAAGCACAGTCGACTGGTGCTCTTCCTAGTGGTTATTCATCGCTACATGAATCCAATGGGCCTTGCCCAAATATCCCACGGTAGTGGGTTCGGCTGATACAGATGCTTTGGTCCTATCCACTGGGTAGTCATGCTGGTAATGTGGCTCCCCACATGTGCACCACCCTTTCTTCAGTCCAGTACTCCTACTACCTGAAGTAGAAGCTGAAGGACCACTGGCCTAGAACCCTGGTCTGTTCTGTTGAGTAGGCCTAAACTGATGTTGATGTGGTCGACGCTGTTGTTGGTGTTGTGGTCCTTGGTAAGGAGTCCACTACTGAGGTGTTGGTCGTTGAGGTGTAGTGAAAGTGGATCCTCTCTGGAAGCCACATTATCTTGTTGAATTTCTAGATAGTCTCTAATGTTGCTGCGCACCAGACGACACTTTCACCATTGGTATTTCTGGAGTCCTTCTCTGACCCCGGCTGATAATATCCTCCTCTGCTATGAGCACCTTTTGGACAACATCATGCAAGGTTTAAGGCATCAGAATCCTATCCTGTGCATGAATATTGACATTAAGACCAAACACGAACCTGTTGACCTTAAGTTTCTTGGTAGTCAGATGCAGAGCATACCAAAGCAGCTCCATAAAATGGGCCTCGTACTCAGGCACCGTATGACTACCCTGTCACAAGGTGTTGAACTTGTAGAGCTAATGCTCAATGAATTCCTCAGATATATACCTCTCTCGGAATCGCTCCTTGAACAATTCCCATGACACGTCTTCGACGACCATGTTCAGTTGTGGCAGGAGTGTCTTCAACCATAGAAGAGCGCTCCCCTTCAGTTGAAAGAATTCCATGCATACCTTGATGTTGGAGGTATAGTCACGAAGTGAAAATCACATCTCCATATTCTCCAACCATGCCTCAGCCGCTACACCATCTGGGGCACCAAAGAACTCGAGAAACTTGACCCTCTCGAGTTCTCGGTGAATACTACCAGTACCAATCGAAGCGCGCAGTGGACCCTCAGGGGGTGCTGACATCCTAGCCTCATCTCTATCCAAACGGATGATCAGTGCCTCAGACATCCTTTGGAAGGACCTCATCAACCCAACCACATCACCCACAACTATATGTTCCCACCTGACAACCTATTCGTCTCCTTAGGGTTTAGACCCCTCAGGTGTGGATGCTACTGGGGACATCACACCTCCTCCCCTAGCACCCCGTCGTCTACCTTCGCGGCGTCCTCTAACCATGATTACCTTCACGAATACACATAAATTTAATTCACTACATTATAATCAAGTATTTAATCAAGGAAGTCGTATTGATCCCATGTCGCGGGTCGAACCGGCTCTGATTCCATATGTAATGACCCCATCATTACGAATACATGCGATGCAAAGCGAGTGCAATTATTATTTTTTTTAAAGCAAGAAAGTAACAATGACAACAACACAACTTGACAATGAACAAAATGCACACAAATCAGGAAACAGACAACAACGACCCATCATACTAGCACATCATGCAACTAGACGAAACATGCGATAATCAATTAGACAAAATAAAAATGACTACCCGATCGTCCTA
>SNQJ01S0072067.1:0-17139 GCA_010110895.2 Picea sitchensis | reverse complement strand
GGCCTTGCCCAAATATCCCACGGTAGTGGGTTCGGCTGATACAGATGCTTTGGTCCTATCCACTGGGTAGTCATGCTGGTAATGTGGCTCCCCACATGTGCACCACCCTTTCTTCAGTCCAGTACTCCTACTACCTGAAGTAGAAGCTGAAGGACCACTGGCCTAGAACCCTGGTTTGTTCTGCTGAGTAGGCCTAAACTGATGTTGATGTGGTCGACGCTGTTGTTGGTGTTGTGGTCCTTGGTAAGGAGTCCACTACTGAGGTGTTGGTCGTTGAGGTGTAGTGAAAGTGGATCCTCTCTGGAAGCCACATTATCTTGGTGAATTTATAGATAGTCTCTAATGTTGCTGCGCACCAGACGACACTTTCACCATTGGTCTTTCTGGAGTCCTTCTCTGACCCCGGCTGATAATATCCTCCTCTGCTATGAGCACCTTTTGGACAACATCATGCAAGGTTTAAGGCATCAGAATCCTATCCTGTGCATGAATATTGACATTAAGACCAAACACGAACATGTTGACCTTAAGTTTCTTGGTAGTCAGATGCGGAGCATACCGAAGCAGCTCCATAAAATGGGCCTCGTACTCAGGCACCGTATGACTACCCTGTCACAAGGTGTTGAACTTGTAGAGCTAATGCTCAATGAATTCCTCAGATATATACCTCTCTCGGAATCGCTCCTTGAACAATTCCCATAACACGTCTTCGACGACCATGTTCAATTGTGGCAGGAGTGTCTTCAACCATAGAAGAGCTCTCCCCTTCAGTTGAAAGAATTCCATGCATACCTTGATGTTGGAGGTATAGTCACGAAGTGAAAATCACATCTCCATATTCTCCAACCATGCCTCAGCCGCTACACCATCTGGGGCACCAAAGAACTCAAGAAACTTGACCCTCTCGAGTTCTCGGTGAATACTACCAGTACCAATCGAAGCGCGCAGTGGACCCTCAGGGGGTGCTGACGTCCTAGCCTCATCTCTATCCAAACGGATGATCAGTGCCTCAGACATCCTTTGGAAGGACCTCATCAACCCAACCACATCACCCACAACTATATGTTCCCACCTGACAACCTGTTCGTCTCCTTAGGGTTTAGACCCCTCAGGCGTGGATGCTACTGGGGACATCATACCTCCTCCCCTAGCACCCCGTCGTCTGCCTTCGCGGCGTCCTCTAACCATGATTACCTTCACGAATACACATAAATTTAATTCGCTACATTATAATCAAGTATTTAATCAAGGAAGTCGTATTGATCCCATGTCGCGGGTCGAACCGGCTCTAATTCCATATGTAATGACCCCATCATTACGAATACATGCGACGTAAAGCGAGTGCAATTTTTATTTTTTTTAAAGCAAGAAAGTAACAATGACAACAACACAACTTGACAATGAACAAAATGCACACAAATCAGGAAACAGACAACAACGACCCATCATACTAGCACATCATGCAACTAGACGAAACATGCGATAATCAATTAGACAAAATAAAAATGACTACCCGATCGTCCTACCCTGCAAGGTTAGGACCTCTAGGACATATAATCAATGCTCAAGTCCAGGTTCCAATCAATTTTGACCAATTATGGTCTCAAGGCCGGTGACTATTCTGAGGAACAAGGAGGTGTCTACATCCTGCCCGACACACTAATTCCAAGTCGACTAAGATAAAAGACAACATCAATCAATCCAAACAAGATCGCTTTGACGACCAATAACTAGAACCATCCCGGCGAGCGAGAGACAACACCATAACGTTACAACAACTACAACCTTACTTATAAAAACAAAATCATCCATAGCAAGAGGCGCAAGATCCTAAGCTAGGTTTCATCTGCGCTTGTCGATTAACGCACGCAAAGACCCAATCATAAGGTAGCATGTTGCCACAATGCGACAAGGGCGCTAGTGACCCACGCACAACAAAATTATTCAAAAACCTTCAACCAAATATATAATCCAATGTGCCTGAATTCTACTGACACTGACATACATTATTACTGAAGGGGAACAATTTAAAGTTGTAAATGAAAGGAGAAGTGTTAAAAGTAAGGAACCTTGTAGCTGCAAAATCTTAGTCTAACTTCTATAAGATTTTCTTATTCCATTAAAAAATTTCACATTAAAACAAGGTCTTAGTAAATGCTCATACATATTACGAAACTTATGTCAAATCAAAGAGTTCTAAATAAGGTAAAGAAAAGAACTATGACCAAACGTAATTTCTTGTAAGGTGAAGGACAAGGTTCTAAATTGTCAAGGGGAAAGGGGATGTGTCAAAAGAAGACATTTATGGTTGCAAAACTACAACCCAACTTTTATAACCCTTTCCAATAGCAATTTCAATATAAATTGTTGTATTAGACATCCAAAAATTATAAACATTGAGGACCCATTGTCTTTATATCAAATAGGAAAACCCCAATTAGGATAGAGGCAAATAGTCAGTATATCACCAAATGTAGATTTGGTTTATAAATCATAAACCTTGTACTACCTACTATATAAATTCTAATTATAGAAACTTGGTACTATATATATCAATAAATAAGTTACATTTACCCTAATCATACGATACTATATATATTAATACTCATTTTTTTCAATCTAACCCTAGTTTTTCCTATATTTGTATACCTATTATTTTACATTCTAATCACTTAAAACACTAATTAACCCCTACTACTTATCCTAAAATAAGAATTTCCGAACCCTTGATCATTTTTATATATGCATAACACCATAGACCTAATAATACTAAAATCATATTAAATACACAATCTAACATTATTAAAAACAATCACATGAAACCCTAGATTTATTCTAATTCAACCAAAACCTAAACCATTCCATAATCTAGTTACTAGTTCAATAAAATTTACATATTAAATATAAACATAACACAATCAATTAAAATTACTAATAAGTAATAAAATAAAAACTCAATCTAATTTTAACCCTAAAACAACCTAAACCATAACAAACAAAAAAAGCTTCCTTCATACATTAAATATAAATACAATACAATCAATCTAAAAGTACTAATAAAAGAAATAATAACTCAATCTAATTCTAAACCCTAGATTGATATACATATATAAATTTAAACACTATTAAACAAAATATTAGATTCATTCAACCTTAGGAATAGTTATGATATATTATTAATTATTAGGAACTATCATTAACTTATTATTAATTTATTTCAATTTTTGTTTAAATCTGTAATTAAGTTTGTGGACAACCGACCTACGTATAATCTTAAAATGTCTTGCTTCTTAACTATTAATTGACCAAGATAAACAACTATCAATTGACGATTAGTCTTGATGATGAATCCCGATTCAGATTCAAAACGTTGATGACAAAAATGACACCAATTGTGGATTATCCGACAAACAACTTCGAAACTCCTCACCACATAAATCTGAAAACAGATCTGGAACATTACCGCTACACAACATACAAATTCCAATAATAATACGATCTGGGATAGTAATACGATCTATAATACAAATTCAGTGGTTCTTAAAGGAATGGGATAGTAATGCGATCTGTAACTGCAACAAAATTCCAGTAATAATTCGATCTGGGATAGTAATACGATTTGTAATACAAATTCAGTGGTTATTAAAGGAATGGGATAGTAATACGATCTATAACTGCAACAAAATTCCAGTAATAATAGGATTTGGAACATTACTGCTACACAACATACGAGATTCCAGTAATAATACGATATGGGATAGTAATACGATCTATAATACGATTCCAATGGTTATTAACAGAATGGGATAGTAATACGATCTATAACTATAGCAAAATTCCGATGGGATAGTAATACGATCTGGAACATTACTGCAACACAACATACACTCCAATGTTGATTGGAAAGTGTATACGTTTTTTATATGGATACCCTTATGAATGAGACAGTTCGATACCCACCATCGTTAGAATAATACGAACAACCATCTTAAGGGTAACGATCTATCGAACCCTCCAACACTGGATCAACACAGTAATAACAACATAGTCATCATGCAGTAAATAAAAAATATAGTAATGAAATGCAGATGCGAGTCACGGAGAATATAAAACGTTTGGTGAACTGGAGAGACATCCCCAAATCATTGTGTGGAAGCACGATTTTGTAGAGAATAAATCACAATAATCGCAGAGGCTAAGGAGGGAATAAATGCCCAGGAGAGAATTCCTTGTTGGGCAAAGAAGGATCCTACACTTATTATCCATGCACATGAAGGTAGGGCATTTGAATCTAAATCTTTAACACCAGAGTGCAAGACAGTCGATTCGGCTCCTGGCCAACTGCTCAGGCACAGACTAATAACTTAAAGGATAAAGGAACAGAAGATAAAAACAATTTTTTTTTTTTGTATGAAAAAAAATTAAAAAAAATGCAGAGAATTCATTTTCACTCAGAGTTTGGGTTCACCATTGGAAATTAAATCAAAGGTATAGTGAGCATAAGACTGGGATAACTTTGAATTATCTCATCATGAAACACTCGGCTCATCAAGCCAAATTCGTTGAAAGAAAAAAAAAAAAAAATCTTTGGATAGTATTACGCTGAATAAAACATAAACTTCAACACAATAGAAGTACCTTAACTGAAGGTGCATGAACATAATTTAACTACCCTTCAACCAAATTTCACAAGTGTAAATTGCCAGGAAATAAAATTAACTAAATTTTTAACGCAGTGACGCACACGTGCTTTCGACATTAGAGAGATGCATATACATGGAATTTAACTACCATTCAATAAAAATATACACATGTGTACCATATCCAAATGTGAATTCTCTGAAGTCATTGTCCCACGCGCGCTCTGTCCAACTCCCACTTGTCAACCGATGTGACCTCACCGGTACCTCCCAGCCAACGCTAGGGGTACTCTTCTTTTCCCTGAGCCCCTGAGCTGCAAATGGGACACGCAAACCATACCATAGAATTCTATCTCCTAGCTCACCTCGTAGGTCGAGCTACCACTCGTTACCCGAGCTGGGTATCCCAACTCCCACAAAAGAAACTTAGTCAAGATAAAATTTGGTAGCATGACATTACACAAGCCTGAAGTGTTCTCTACTCCTCCTCCGCCATCCTTTTTATAGAGTTTTCTTAGTCACTAGTTTCCCAAAACCCTCATTAGATTCCTTTTTTATTTAATTAATTTCGAAAAACCTCCCCCATACACTTTTCGCCCGATCCCCTAGTTGCACCAGAAAATCAATTTTATCAATTAATTAAAATTTTCTATCTCCCTCACCCACCTAAAAGCGTTCCTAAAAATGCTCCTTACTTTCCCATTATTCCCTTACAATTCTTAAATGACTTACGCCTTACTTAATTCCTAGTTGACTTCATAAATAGAAGGTTCCAAAGGCTAGATTCCTTACTAATTTAGACATTCCCCTTTTTCTTTTAAGTTTCCCCTTTTCCTTAGGTTTCCCCTTTTTCTTAAAGTTTCCCCTTTTTATAACTAAGTTCAAAATTAGCAGGTTTAGACAAAAACAACCAAATGCCCCTTTTATTAATTAAACCTTTATTAAAATTTCCACTTTAATTATTATTGCTTGAATTTTCTTTACCCCCTTCTTGTTATGTGTCTAATTATTATTTTTTTTGTTCAAAGGTTCTACTCAGACCTAGGTTTTCAATTCACTAGGCTTGGTGACATTTTTAAAGGGAAAATTTGTTATTAACTTTACTTATCACATCATTCATTTTAAGGCCGACCAGGTCCTAAGGATGCATAGTTTTATAGGCACTAGGTTTATTAACTTACCAGTTAAAATCACGATGTGCCCTTTAGGACGCACCACATGCTCCAAGGGTGCCACTCGCCTCTTTGTGTTTTATTCGCGCGACGTGTCCTTCAAGACGCACTAGGTGCTCCAAGGGTTCCACTCACCTCTTGATTGAATTTGGTAGATGTCCAACCCCTGAAGTCAATACTCTGTCAGGTGATCTTGTGGGAGACTAAGGGCCTCTAAGGAATAAGCACCATGCCTTATTGTGCACCCCTTAGAATCATGATGAGCGTCTTTCACAACCTACCCTCACGACATCACGAGTCTCTCGAACTAAGTAATCGTTAACCTACAGTTCGACCCACGACATGAGTGCTAGTAGGTTGTGGCAGGGTTGCTGCCACACCTCTCCCTCAATGTATCTGGTTGTCGTGTGTGACCCCTCTAATCCAAATGTGAGTCTGGTCATCAAGCTATCATCAGCCTGCATCCATCAACGAATCATGTCAGCAATAAAAATCAACATCATAATATCTAATCATATGTACGTATGTCACATTAATAACATTTAAATGCTAACAATCCACTCCTTGACTTGATCTAGAGTCCAAGGGGTTTCATCAATGCCTTGATATCCTCAACGTCCAGAGTCCTGCACACTCATGAGAACCCAGTCAATAGCACTTGTCTATGTAAATAAAACAAAATAACATATCATCAAATCCCTAATATCTCATAATCATAATCAAAACAAACAATAGTATAATGACCTGGATCACTTGCACGCAAGTGTCCTCAAAGAATAAGTTTGCGCATTGTGCGCAAGAGCGGGATGTTACAAACTTGCACCAGAAATACTACAGACTATCCAATGTCCAATGAAACTAGTCTCACTTAATTTTGATACTCACTAAAGAAGATATCATTGTTTTACCCAGAACACATGTTTGAGACTAGTTAATATGACTAGTTAGATACCCTATCTTACACAGGGTGTATCTACAAAAGTAGGATGACCCAGAAGCTAAATTTTTTATCACATATACCTTGATAATTTCTGTGAATATACTCCAAGTTTCAGGGTCTKAAACGTCATATCAAAAACTTTATAACGAACATTTTGTGATGACTAAATTCAAGATGATTCTAGAACCCTATATTACATAGGATATATCTCCCAAAGTATAAGGCCTCATGATATTAAATTTGAACCCCACATACCTTGGTCTGTMTAATAAATATCCTCCAAGGGGTTCCTTCTGAAATGTCATAGAAAAAATGTTATAGTGAAAATTCCAAGGTGACTCAGATGCAGCAGCGAAACCCCGAGACTTTGAGCTCTGATACCAAATGTTAAGAACCAAATATCAAAATAGCATACAAAAAACCTCAGAATAAGTACTCAACTCCTTGACAAAGAGAGAATTTCATATAATAAGCCTCTTTGAGGGGGAAACCTCCTCATACACGACATAAATTTTCCATTTACAAGATTATTTCAAATGAAAAAGGTCTCCTTGGTATATATAGAAGACTAGGAGTTACAATTACAACTAATGGACCCAAGATGACATAAATAAAATAACATTAATAATGTAATATTCCTCAATTAAGGGGTAATGTTCCACTATTTAGGGCTTAACATGCCTCATTGGAGCTCACAACATCCCTTCATCAATCTATTGAAAAATATCTTATTTCCCTAATTCATTCCTGGGTACACAACCAACAACAACAATAATTAGTCATAGTGCCACACTTATTACATATGCAATAGAACATATTCTTATGCTTATCTATATGCACATTACTACATATTTATCCCTCAATATGTTCAATGGTGCATATATATTTCAATAGATTTAATCTCTTGCATTTATCATCATTTTCATGCCTTAAATATTTGTTCACTATCAGATTTATCAAGCCAGCGAAATATAAACACAACAAGAGACGAGTTCAAGAAAACTCCCTTCTAACTTCTATGCTTGGAAAGGGTTTCCACAATTTAAAAATGATCCAATTCATGGACATACTACTATGTGCACACACAAAAAACATAATCTCTAACTTTCTCACCCAAGTAACAATTAATAATCCATATACACTAAAATATTTTATACATTGAATATTGCACTATGATATTTTATACATTGAATATTGCACTATGCCTTATAAAAGAAAAATAGAAAACTAAGGTGAGAAACTCCCTTGATGGTCATAATTTCACTATTGTTCATGTCTAGCTCTAGTGTTGATCCATTCTTTGGAACTCACAACTTTCGTATTATCTCAAGATGCTTTTAAATTCCATCTAACTATTAACAATTTTTTTACCTTTCCTCAAGCAATCCCAACCCAAGTATAAATATGTCTTTCATCCAATCAACTACTTCCTAGGAAATATGAAGTTTGAAATTAACTTCACGTTCCTTTTACACAAGTTTTTAGTTCATATCAAAACTATCATGTTTTCCACCACCTACATGGCTTTCAATGGTACATTCATGATAAATCATGATGTCGATCATAATCTTTCATTTTCAAACACATGTACATCATCCACTAAGTGGTTTATCCATCACATGTGTGTATGCATGTCATGTTCCCATTGTTTGGGTAACATTCTAATGGGTACACCATTGGTTGTAATCTCAACCAAACATAGCATTCTTTTAACATACATTCCCAAAGTAGCATGGTTAAGTAACCATATGGATGTGCACTTCTACCTTGGCTTGTTGTCGTGTTGCCTAACCCCCTTCTCTAGAAGTAGGATTCTTATACCCAAGAGCATTTAGAATTGTTTTATATAGTCAATGTTCCATGCGATTATTGCAAAAAAATGCATTGCATGCATTTATTTAAATTTTCTCTAAAAAACTTGGTCCCTTTTCATTTCCATGCTTGAACTTCAAGTCAAATCTTCCAGGTACACCTAGCCATCCCAACAATCAACTTCATGGTTGATATGCACATTAGACTGCCTTGCTCTTTCCTATCCAGTTGTTCCCCCACATCATAATGAAGGAATTATATATGCATACATTTTTGGTCATTTCTACATCTTGGATGCTCTTAATTAATCATAGACCTCCTTCCCCAAGTTTAAGATACTTTGAGGGTCATTCACATTCACAATTTCCTTTTCAAATCTAACATAGAGGCTCTATTATGCAATTATTTTAAAGTAACTAGAAGCACATTTTTCCAAACTTAAGTCTTATTATCTACTCTCCTCTAAAATATCTTTCCAATTCATGTACTCTTGTCCCATTCTGAGTTCACGATTCAAAGTTACAACACCTAGAAGTTCACAATTCACTCATTTTCTACTATTTTTGCAAGTGCAAATCAAGATCAAAGACCATCTTCCATTACTAGTGGAAGAAAATTTGATGAGATCTAGGAAAACATTTATATAATGAATTGATAATATTATCATATGCGGAAACAACAACCTTCATATTAGTGGTATACTATTCAATTCATTTTATACATCCTTATGAAGATGACAACTTGCCATTTTTGGCAGTTTATCCATTGTCATAATATTTGGTGAAGATTGTCATCTTTCACACTGTAAAGATTCATGAAATATTCAATAGGAATTTTTTTTCCAAATTATTGAGGATATCAAATGTTGACTAAGAAAAAATTTCCACATTTACTATCTCAGGTCACATTTCCTTCAAATGCAATTTTTAGAACCACCAAAAAATGTCCCGGAATAGTGGATTTGGCCCCATTTTATCAATATCATTGGGAATCCCTTTGAATCCATTCAAATTGTTTTTTAGTTTTTCTTGTCCCCACACATAGTGCTTCTTGTCCAAATTTCATCATAAATAGATAATCAATGGAAAGTATCATCTCATCCTAAAAAAAATGCATTTATCTAACTTTTAGGATTTCGGTGTTGAAACTACAAACCAATGGTTAAGGAAATTTTCATAGATACTATCACTATGGACTTCCACTTGAAATTTTAACTCTATCCATTTTTATATGCTTTAGATTCCCAAAATATGATTTTGGTTTAAGTTTTTTTGTAATTGTTTATTTTCCACCACATGGAAACAATTCAAAAGTTTACAGGTGTCAAAGGCCTCTCTCACATGAAGGAATTGACCTATTTTTATCCATCACCTATTTCAAATCCTTAACCCTCTTTTTACTAAGGGAATCATCCCTTTTTGAACTTCAGGTTCTTTAAAATTATCATCCCCTTTTGAAATATCAGGCCACTTTGAACCATCATACCATTGGCCCTTTTTCAATCAAGGTCATCAACCTTGATTCAAACTTTGATAGAATGGTCCCATTTGGGTATTTCATATTTTCCATACACCAACCATTGGGTCTTCTTGAACCATCGCCCATCGGGCCAATTCAAAACCTTGAAGCATTTCCCTTCCTTCAAACTAAGTCCATTAGGCCTATTTTGTACATCGAAGCAATGATCTTCTATGAATTTTAGGAAACTTTGAACTAAAGCCCATCAAGATCGCTTGAAAATTTAGCCACTAAGCCCCAACCAAAATTTGGGTTAATTAAAAACAATCACACATCGAGTCATTTTCAAACTTCGATCAATTTACCAACTTTAAACACTTTCTCGACTTCAACCACTTATAAAACTTCAAGCTATTTGAAACTTTGAGGATTTTCAAAACTTCATTCTCTTTACCCATTTACCCCATTCAAAGAATATGCACATTTTTCCACTTTGAAATATTGATTTTTTTATCTTGTTTTAAAGAAACGCTTGGGGCCATTTAAAAAGAAGACAACTTTGGGCCATTTTGAAAGAAATCACTTTAGATACAATTGAAACTTTGTACACTTTTTGAACTTCAACCCATTTTACTTTTTGAACTTCATCTCGTTTTGAAACTCTGGGTACTTTTCAAAATTCAACTTTTTTGAGAATTTGTAGGGATTTCAAACTTTGACTCATATTTGAACATAAGGCCTTCGATCCAATTCAAACATTGACTCCCTTTTACACTTTGAGCCACTTCGAGCAAAGACTCACTAGACCACTTTCACAAAAGGCACTTTTGTCCACTTTGAAAGAAGGCACTTTGGGCCACTTTGAAAGAAGGTACTTCGACATATTTTCAAAATAAACTTTCCAACCTACTTTGAAAGAGTTCACTTTATCCCCTTTTGAAATAAACCCACCAACCATCCTTAAAACATTGGTTCATCAATCTGTTTTGAAACGCGTGCTATTGGGCCTCTTCCAAACTTCTAATTTCATCCAGCAAGCCATTTCCACACTTTGTAAAATTTCAAAACTTTGGGAACTTTAATGGTAAAAGGATCCAATATCCAATCAATTTGAAGCAATTACCCACTTCAAAGCAAAATCCACGGATCTTGTTTGAACTTAAGCTCCTCAAGCCATTCTTAAACATTTCCCATTGGGAAATTTTGAAAATTTGGGCCATTTATGAAATAATGGGAAACTTAAGGGCAATGGCCCTTATACTGGACCATCAAACCCATTCAACTTCGAATGTGTTAGGCCCAATTTCTTTCAAGAATTTCGCATTACCAATTCTTTGAAGGATAAACTTAATGATATTGCAATACATTCAAATCCTAAGTTGGCACTTGAGTCTCATGAATTCTTATCGAATTCACTTCCATAACACTTCCATATGCCTTGATTCTAATCTAAAATCTACACATTAACCATTAGCTCATCACTATGAGTATTCAAATTGATAGAACTAATATATTTTCACTAAGGCATTTTGTCAAATAGTGGGCATGCAATTGAAAATTTTCTCACACAACTCACATATACTACCCATACTATCCCAATGTTATAAAGTTGAGGTCTGACACTGACATCCCATGTACCCAAATGCCTTCCTTGGCCATCAAGACACACCATGCAAACATTCTTTCTTTTGATAATAAATTATTATTCTAAATTCAAACTCTAACGAAAATACCATTTCAAATTCATATGTACAAACACATAACAGTGAAAATAACGATGCACATTTTGAATTCATTTGTTACATGTTTAATTCTATGAATTCATACAAAAAACTACAATGAGAAATAATTCCACACAAATTTGATTACAAATACTTATCTAAAATAAATGCATGTCCACCAAATCAATTGTAGAGGAGAAATCCACCACCCAACAATAGTAATAAGCTATGGATTCCATACCCAAGACAAATATTGATACCACCAAGGAAAAGGAAGCTTATACAGGGATCTAACCTCACTCATCCAAACCCATATATCTCATAAAAATCTAATATGCTCACTCTCATGAACTTTCGACTATCATCCAACCATTACTCCACCATGGCACTCTCTTCTCCTTCACAACACAAGGAATATCTTCCCTTTCTCTACTCCACAGTATCTCAAGTACCTTCTTCCCTTATAGTTTAGGTATAAAGAGTCCAAAACTATTGGTTTCCCACCTCAAGTGACCTAGACGAGATCACTTGAATCAAAATTTCCATGAGCAACACTAATAGAGTTGCAAGCTTGTGGTGTGTGCTTCAACTATTATGGACATTCCAACCATGGTTTTACCATTAAAACCATCACATTTCCTATTTGAATTCTCAACACCAAATTCCCCATTTCCACATGCTATCAATAACCATAATTCCATGGGGTTCTCTCAATAATTTGCAAGGATAACAACCATGGTTTCACACAACTTCCTCCATGAACAAGGAGAGGGAAAACATTTGATGGGAGAATGGAGATTGTTCATGGGGGAGGAATTCTCCCTATTCAAATGGAGGAAGGTAAGAATGATCCATCAATAAGAGTGAATAACGGTTTCCCCCAAAGAGTGGCATAAGACAAGTGTGTCCTTCCCAAGAAGCATGGATAAACATCCAAAGGTCCACCCAAGTCAAAGATTGATGGGCAATTTTTGTAAGGAAGAATGGGAAAGGGAGGTTGTACCTCAAAGGACAATTTTCAATTCGTATCACACATGCACCTTGTTTCCTCCTCTCCTCTTCTGGTATCATGGTCCCCTTGTTGCTTCTCAAGCAATATTTTCAATGGATATTACTATGCATTTCCTTTTTATACATATTTTTTCATAACATAAGCATACCATGGAAAATATAACAACCACACCACAATCCTAGCCCCACAATGGTTTAAGCGAGCTTGGAACCACTTCTAGAATTTTTTTTAACTGCCAAAACTTTATTGTGCTAATGAAATTTTCAAATTTTGGATATTTAAAGTTATTTCAGAATTGTATTGCTTGTGCAGTAGAGGTTCATTAGGGTCTTAAGATAGAGTCAATGTCAAGTGTTATAGTTCTCTAATATACTTTAGGGTTTCCAATGATATTATGTGGTTGGTATTTCATTGCTATAACTAAGGAGGATCAACCATACACTTAGCCAAACTACTTTATTTCATGTTACACAAGAGTGATATGCTCGAGTGTTATGTTTGATATACTATAGTGACAAACAATTGTAATATTTTTGCAGGGGTAGTTTCAAATATGCATAGGGGTCTTTCAATTTTCTTGAGGGAATGTGGAAGATTGAATCCATGAACAAATTTTATATAATGTGGTGTTACTCACTAAAGTTCTATAAATTTGTATAAGGGTGTCGAAAACTAGGTGACCCTACTTGTATTGCCTATGTGTATGCTTCCCAACTATTGGTTGACCCACTAAACAACAAATATATATGTTTATTAACTTTAGAACATGTCTCTAGCATAAAAAACATTTCTATGAAATTAGGGTGCATGTTGGCATTGGAAATTTATTTGATACCACTTGTAGTGTAGCAGATACAAACAATTTAAGAGAAATATATAAATAAGTGTAAACAACATGAAAACAATGAGAGACAAACTAGAATATAGCATGACCTGCATAAATATAACCTTTATTGATATGAAAAAAGGTCAACAATTTTCACTTGCCTCTTTGATGGGGCGATCTTGAGTTGGGAAAATATAAAATCCAAAAATAATCATTCATACCCATTACATAACTTCCTACCACTATAAATAGTTTCTCACTATCGAAATCCCAACCACTAGTGGTCCCGACATTAATGAATACTGACTACATAGTGGGACTTATTCCATAAAGATGACCCTTTCACATTAATTAAGAAACATCAAATACCCAGTGTTCCTTATTCAAAGAACATGGCCCCATATATTAATTAACTAACTCCTAAGTACCCTTAAGTAGGGAGATTAAGGTAGGTTCAGATCTTGGTGTGCATGCTCCTCCCCTACATGGGGTTTGTTGAATGTGGCTATTAATTATGCTTAATATTGTTGATGTATCCTTCGAGTATATTATCTTATGGCACTAGTAAGGTACCAAGAAACCCCATTCTACACATAAGTGTGTGAGGGTTGATCAAGCTTATTTGTGGGTTTACCATCTGGAAAAATATGGATTCCATTACACACACACACATAATAATAGAGGAGATTCAATACCAGAGACATTTAAAAACCATATTCAAAAATCCAAATTGAAAATAGAAAGAAGGTGGTGTCCTGAAAATGTTTAATTGATGATACATTGGATCACACTATTTAGAATAGGCTCTAGCTTGTGCAATATCAAGTAATATTAGGTAATTATGAAAACATTGAAGATCATGTTCCTAAAAGGGAATACTCCTTAGTTATTGTTGATATCCCTCATCATTAGAATGTTGGGTATATCACCACTTAAAATATTTTTTATTTTCGAATTAGAACCATAAATAGGATAAGTGATGTCAAGTTACTAAATTGAATTCAAGGAAAAAAATTATTAGTAAGAAATATAAATTCTATTTTTTAGAAGTAAGAGTTAGAAATGAACTTTAATTATTTATAATTAATTCAAAATATTAATTTATTTGTTTTACAGTGAAAAATCTAATATATGAATCTCCATTAATGACCCATTTATGAATGACATCGAAATCATACATCTTACATGTTGGGCACAAGAATTATGATCCTATTCTTTTAAATGGTAAATATGGAGCTAATCATAACCAATTTTTGAATTATAATGTTATGGTTGAAGCTCTAATCTATAAGGAAAAAGTTTGGCATGGAGATATACTAAACATTTATTAAAAGCGAGGATAATTGTTTATTATTTCATAAACACATTTTTAATTGAATGAGAGTAGGTTTTGGACTTGCTCTCGTATCAAAGTGAGATTTATGATATAATAAATATGAAAGCGTATGATATATAGTCTGAGTGGGTCTAATGGTTAAGAACATGTGTTTCCTCCTAAGAGGTTACAAGTTCAAATCCAGAGGGGGGCGGTATGTATACCTCCGTAGACTTTACCAGTAAAATCGTTGGGCAGAGGGAGTCCCTTGTCCCACAAACAAGGGGGTCTCATACACCAAGTTTGGTGTCTGGCTTGGCTGTGACCTTAAAAATAGATTATTATTATTATTATTATTATTATTATTATTATTATTATTATTATTAAAATGAGATTTATGATATAATAAATATGAAAGTGTATCAAAGTGAGATTTATCATATAATAAATATGAAAGTGAAATTTGATTTTTTATCATTAAGATTTATGTTTGTTTAAAATAATTTATTTATTTGTTTTTTCTATTTATTCTTTAGTTATGTTATTAACATGTTGCCTTTTTTTTCCATAGAAAATTATGCTTTATATTTATATTAAATATAAATTATTCTTTTTATGTTTGTTTAAAATAATTTATTTGTTTGTTTTTTTCTATTTATTCTTTAGTTATGTTATTAACATATTGCTTTTTTTTTCCATAAAAAATTATGCTTTATATTTATATTAAATATAAATTATTCTTTTATAAGTAAATCAGCAAAACATGAAACTCATATCCATCTGGATAGAACCTTCTTTCCCACTGTTATATCAAAACAAGTCAACAATAACATAGACCAGTACAATGATGCTACTACCAAAAGCTTTTCCAAGGCTTCCCATCAACAACAAAATTGGGAGAGCACATTGTNGTGTATCAAAGTGAGATTTATCATATAATAAATATGAAAGTGAAATTTGATTTTTTATCATTAAGATTTATGTTTGTTTAAAATAATTTATTTATTTGTTTTTTCTATTTATTTTTTAGTTATGTTATTAACATGTTGCCTTTTTTTCCATAGAAAATTATGCTTTATATTTATATTAAATATAAATTATTCTTTTTATGTTTGTTTAAAATAATTTATTTATTTGTTTTTTCTATTTATTTTTTAATTATGTTATTAACATGTTGCTTTTTTTTTCCATAGAAAATTATGCTTTATATTTATATTAAATATACATTATTCTTTTATAAGTAAATCAACAAAACATGAAACTCATATTCATCTGGATAGAACCTTCTTTCCCATTGTTATATCAAAACAAGTCAACAATAACATATACCAGTACAATGATGCTACTACCAAAAGCTTTTCCAAGCTTCCCATCAACAACTTAAAAAAAAAACTAAAACATGTTATGTTATTAACATGTTGCCTACATAAAGGAAGGAATTGTATATGCATTGAAAAAGACACCTTACAATGTAGTTTGATCAAGCAAAGAATCAATGCTATTTAAAGTTCCTGCAAACTTGCCAAACTTTTTATAACCTTGACCTCCATTGAAAGTTTTTTTTGGAAAGATCTTTTTAGACAACTTGTAGGGATAAAGGATCTAATGAAATCACATAAAAATGTCCAAGAAAACACAACACTTGAAACTTAAGATGTCCCTAAAGTAAATGATGAAATTGGCATATTAAATATTATTGATTAGTTACAATATGTAGTAGCTGAAGTAAATGTAAATGGTGAATTTGGTATAATATGTATTACTAAATTATTTTTATTAATAATGTTTTGGTTATATGAAATTTTATATTCATGATAAATATTATTATTTTATCATTAATCCTTTTAATATGTTATTTAATGTATTAATGTATTTTTTTAATATTATTTTATGTGAACAATTAAATGAGAGTAATTTTTTTCTAATTTTTTTATTATTGTATAAATAAATTGATTATTTTCATTATATATATAATATTGTTTTTTTTTTTTCTTTCCAATTTTTCTCATAAAAAATACTTATTTACCATCATGATCTTTCTCTAGGATTCACGAGAGATACTACAACCCCAGACTTCACATCTATAAAGAATAACAGGGGTAACAAGAGTCTCAAAGAGGAGTTTCTTCTTATCCCAACTCCAAATATCAGTTGATTTACAATTGTTTTCAAGCCCATAATAAGCATTCCATCCCCCAATAATCCTTTTCTCAATGCTATAATTCCAATTGAGCTTGTGGTGA
>SNQJ01S0072066.1:12393-35600 GCA_010110895.2 Picea sitchensis | reverse complement strand
CGCAGGTGCTCAGACACTACTACTCGTGCAAAGAATATAACACATACCCAACATTGCCCGCCTCCCAGAATTTCAAACAAAATCATGGCAAACCTGAGCCAAATAGTAGACTGATACATTGAAGAAAACTTTTCCTACATCAGGGTTTTCGGGTGCTCAGTCCCACCCCATGCTCTCCCAATGTTTTTACCAGATCAACTGGTATGCTGAGAAGTGGCTTATCAAACTGTGACAGGGGGCATAAGCAAAGAATTGAAAGCGGCCCAGAAAAAGGTATGGCCAACCTTACCTCTTCAGGTTGGTATGTTCTCGTTGTTAGATTTCGGTCATTCTAAATTAGAGGTTGTGGCTCTAAAATATGTCAAGCTAATTGACATTGAGTTTAAAAGGCACGACCCACAAAAGATCGTGGAAAATCACCTAGCTCAATACAATTTAAAGAGGTATGTGCACGAGAATTCCCCACAGGATGAAATATTCAGGGGAGCCAGGTCATACAAGGAAGTATTGAACAAATTCTAAACTCCGTCTCCTGATCAACAAGCGAGTTTATATAGTTTTCAAAAGCATAGAAGGAATAGCTTGCCAAAGGTGTTGTAGGGAGAGTCGGTAGACACTTCATCTACACAGGAAACTACACCTCCAGGTTTTGAGGCAAGAAGTTTCGGCAAAGAAGATACTTAGGAAGATTCGAAGAAAGCCGAAGTTTTAATACAGAAAATGGAGACTTCATTATCGAATTCACTAAGTAATCAAACAAAAGCTCAGCTTGAAGATTTTATAAAAAAGTAGCAAGATATGTCTCCTTCTACACCAAACAAACCTGTTACTGATACAGAAACATCCATAGAGATAAGTAACCCCGTCATTTCATTAACACCATTGCAGTCACGTCGCGGAAATCCCAGCTCTGAAGTCATCTTTATAGATGATCTTACCTCGATTTCAGCTGAAGAAATGCCTCCTTTTGACTTCTTTTTCAACAAGAAGAGGAGGGCCATAGTTAAACGAGAAACGCATTAGAAATATGGTGCAAAAATCAATAGGCAAAGAATGCTATATGATGGACATAATCTAGAGGATTCATAATTCACTAAGGAGATGGCAGGTTCATTAGGTGCCTTTGCCACAACCAATCAATGGTCAGTAGAAAATCTAGTTGAGTAGCTGAAATAGAGAAACACGTTGGTAGGGCAGTTGGAAGACCAGATAATGACTATGGAACAGGATTTGAGAAATAATATGAACCAAGAGTTTGAACAAGTCAGTGCCTATGACAGACATCGGATCCAACAACTGAAAGCTAACCTTGATGAGCTCTATAAAAATTCACAGGCCAATAGAGGATTGGTCACTCAACAGGAAGAACTAATCAAGCAATTACAAGCCAAAATAGATTTGACTGAAAGTACAACAGTAGAGATGGCAACTTTCCAAGCTCAAGCAGCGGAAGTACATGAAAATCTAGAATCAGCCCAACAAGATCTCTTTACAAAAGTGGAGGCCATCCAAAGTTGTTACCCGATAGTATACATTTCCCTGGAGAACATTCATATTAAGGAAAGAGAAGCTCATTCAACTCGAGCTAAGTTTCAGGAGGCTATCTTACTAGTACGAAAAGATGATGTATCAGACGTTCGTTGACTGTCTCTTTCTGAGCAAACCAGAGGCAACATAATTTTGAAGGTCTGGGAAACAAATATTGCTGAAAGCAAAAGATTGGCCAGAGAGGTAAACAAAGCTTGTCTAGAAGCAATATCTTCACTAGACAAAGGGCTATTGGATGTTAAAGGAAATACTATCTCTGAGGCCCTGGGATAGATTGATATACCAAAGAACCAACATAATTCTAGGACAAGCAAAGAAGAAGCCATGACAACCATCCAACAAATGAACCAAATTGATCTTATCCAAATAAACAAATGGATAGTAAATTCAAGCTTGTAGTTACATGTCACATCTTTGGGAGCAAAAAATATAGAGGAAAGGTTGCCTCGGGTAGAAAAGAAGCTGCACATTTTTGAAGCAAATGAAGCAACTGAACCTTTTGGGTTGGTGGTACAGTTAGTGAGTAGATGTATCCAATGTGTCGAATATGGGAAAGCCAACACATCTAGAAACAAGTAAGAAAAACATGTACATACTACTCATACAGGTCAAGATCAGATGCCAGCTATTTCCAGGCTAAATGATAAGGAGAAGAAACGTCTCTGCCAACAGACGAAGAGACATAGGAGTATACTAATGGAACTTTTTAGTTTTACATGTTGTAATATTTACTATTTTTAAATTATGAGAAGTCCAACCATTTGGGGGTTGTGACAATTTTGTATAAATACATAGATTGAAGACTTATTACAGGCTGCTTCTTGCCGATTATAACATAGAAAACTTATCTTTATTGAGTATTAATACAAGTGTAGACAAATATTCCAAGTTTTGTTCAATCTGGGTTATGTGTTTCTTTTGTTTTCCATTTCTCAATATTTATTTATGTATTCCTTGATAAATGTGTGATTTCAATTTAGTACAACCACTACTGTAATCTTATTGTATCAGTGATTTATTAAGTAAGCAACTTTTCCTCTGCATTTACTGTGAGTAAATCAAGACCTGCTTGCTGCGTGGGTTATTGTATTTTATGCTTTATACAAGGTTACACTATTTATTATTTTCTTCTACTGCAACAAGGTGAGATTCTTCAAAAATTGAAGCCTTGCTTTGTTTTACAGTTTTGTATCTTTCTCTCATACCATTCAATATTACAATTTTGACTCAGACACGAAATACGACCTATGTGCTGTCGAATTGTTAATTTCATTTAAGGAATTTTTCTCATATAACAAATGGTAGAAAATGCACTTTAAAAACACTCTTTTGAACTTTCCTGATGCGTGACATTATCCTCTGAGCCTTGAGTTTAATCTCAGAACCAACATCTTTTTGGCGTCGTTGTCGGGGACAGAGAAACAAAGTTATTTTTCCCTGGGAAAACGATAGGGTAAGATTCTCTCCTTGATAGTGAACAAATATTGAATATTGAATTAAGGCTATTTTTATCTTTCACTTGACGACTCCACCATAGATAAACTAGCAATCAGTCGAAGGAATACCAGAAAAAAACCCAGACATTAAGCAGACCACCCCTGTATCAGATCCCGAAGGTTGTTGAAACCCAAGGGATATCTTAATTCGACTACCGCATCAGTAGGTAAAAAATACCAACCCAAAGTTGCCCAAGTCAATACTAGTGTTCCAGTTGAAGAATTAACTCCTGAAGAGATTTAAAAAAAAAAAAACACCCTATGCGGAGACTTGAACTAGCAAGCTCGAGGTTAGATATAAGGACCTTGAGGTAATTATACCTGAAGTAAATATTGGAATTGACTTGACCGATATTCCTAGATATGAAAATAAAAAACCATCTGCATTACCCGTTGTTGCTACTACAATGTCAGATTCATCCTCGCTACAAGTAAAGGTTTCAGTTCTCCAAAACTCTGAAGAGCATATTTTATACCCTGATTTGTCCCCTGCTGGTTCACCTATCTATACATCTTGTAAGTTTGAAGAAACCAGTCCACGTTTTCCTTTTCCTCCTCTTTTAGAATTTGCATCTCCTAACAATCATTTTCCAGATTTCCCTTCACCGCATACCAAGGAAGTTGAAAGGTCACCACTTCGGTCCCTAGAAGTTTTCGAAAACCCTCTTTTTAATTCCCGAAGTTCATCCCCTAGAATTCCAATGGTTGCTGCTGGAGGAGGTAGTGTTGGAGCTGGAGGAGTAGGTGGTCAGGGACAACCTCCACCCCCTAGGATTTTTGCCAAAGTACCGGCCATATACGCTCCTTTGGTCCTTCCTCCCGCCATTTACGATTTACTTGAGAATTATATGAAAAACTTACCTAAGTTTACAGGAGAAGGAGATTTAACTGCTAGAGAGCACATAACCTTTTTTTATCAGTTCGTTGATATCCTTGGTATTGAGCACAAAGATGTTTACTCGAGGCTTTTAGTGCAAACTTTTGAAGGACAAGTAAGGATCTGGTTTCAAGGACTCCCGGTAGGATCCCTACGGTCATACAATGATTTAGAAAACGCTTTTTAAGACAGTGGGGAGAAAAGAAAGACCATCTTTACTATCTCACTGAATTCAGGGCACTGAGAAAGAAGAATTCTAAGTTGGTTCTGGAATTTACTTAGAGATTTAACAAACTTTATCATAAGATCCCAGCCGAAGTTAAACCCTCTCAACCTGCAACAAAGGTAACTTTCGCAGGGGATTTTGAACCCGATTTCGCCCTACTTTTAAGAGAAAGAAGATCGACTACTCTGATAGGAATGCAAGACGACGCCATAGAAATCGAATCAACTATGATGGCGTATGGTAAACTAAAAGCCAAGGTTGAGACAGGAACCAAAGAACCTAAACGCTTCAGGGAACATGCAGGACCCTTTGGATCTGGGAAATATGCGGAAGAAAAAATGGATGACATGGTTAAGATAATCAAAGAGTTGTTAAACAAAATCTCTAGAATGGAACTAGACCAAGCCAAACCCGATCCATTCGCTAGAAAAGATTTCAAAAGAAATCCCAACCCCCARACCCAGTAGAGACAAATAAAAAAATGATGATAAAAAAATCACGGCTCCGTTTAAAACGAAAAAMTTTATGCAAAGTGACGATATGGAAAATTATGACGGGTTAGAAGAGGATATAAACAACCTCAGTTATGACGACCAGGAACCTCATTTAACTAGACAAGACTATGAAATATCACTAGACCAAGAACCCATKCTTAGTAATGAAGAAAGTATAAACAATCTAGGAGAGTCTGCATATCAAGGAATCGTCGACTCCATAATGGTCRAGCTTCAACATAAGTATAATTTGAGGCCCAGAGAAACAAATACTACAAGTGTTCCACCCAAAAATATTTTATCAAGAAATAAAGCAAACGAGGCAGTTGTTAATAAACCCCAGTCAAAACACAAATTGCTCGAACCAAAAYAGTTGAGACAAAGGCAACATAAACCAAGAAAATAGAGAATAACGAAGCAYAAGCTACGACTAGAGAAAGCGAACGAACAACTGGAAGTTTCAGTTTAGAAAATGAAATAAACAAAATTAAAATTCCCATGCCCCTGGTTGAGCTTGCCAAGAATCCCATTTATAAAAAACGGATTGCTAAAATGATAAATTTTCCTGATAGTGAATGTCACACTGACGTGATAAATCTAGAAGATGAAAGGCCTACAATCATGTTTGGTCCGCACATTGAAAATACTAAAGATTTTGTTGCTCTGTTTTATATTACATTAACTGTGCATGACCACTTACGTCACAATTGCATGTTAGATTCAGGAGCCTCCCACAACTTGATTCCTAAGGTAATCATGGAAAAATTGGGCCTTGAAATCACTAGACCTTATTAGGATTTGTATTCATTTGATTCCAGAAAGGTTAAGTGTTTGGGCATGATCAAAGATCTAGTAGTGAATCTTGCACAAATTCCTGTAAAGAGTATCCTTATGGATGTGGTCGTTGTTGACGTTCCTGCCAAGTATGGCATGCTTTTATCTATGTCTTGGGGCGCAAAAATTGGAGGATCACTTCAACTGGACATGACATACGCTACTATCCCGATTTTTGGTGGACAATTTACTCGACTGTACAGGGAGACTAGACTGGCATACACTGTTAGTGACCCCCAAAACCCAAACAATTATCCAGTCTATGTTGCCAATCAGTATCTAGGAAATTGTATTTTATCAATAGAGGATGATTTTGAAGAATGTACAGAAAAAGAAAACAAAAAAATAGAAAAAACACAGAAAAGTATAAATAGTAGAGAAGGAGTATGGAAATTCGTTTTTTATTGCGCTTCATCCTGCGAAGGGGAAGGGGTTGGAGTGTTGTTTGTTGCACCTGGAGATGAATATGTTATCCCCTTTTCGTACAAATTACAATGGGAAATTGATTATACAAATAATGTCCGTGAGTACGAGGCTCTGGTCTTAGGATTAGAGGCTGCCTGGAAACTAAAAATTGAGAATCTAATAATTTATGGCGATGCAAAACTTATTGTAAAACAAATAAAGCAGCAGTATCAAGCCAAACATCCGAGGCTAAGGTATTATAGAAATTGCGCCTGGGATCTGATAGAGAATTTCTTCTCATCATTTAACATTCATCACATTCCCGTAATGGAAAATCAACATATAGATTCTTTAGCCAAGGCAGTCGTGACATTTGTTCCACCCATTGTCCTAAAACTGAAGTATCATATAGAAATGAGACACAGACCTTCAATCCAAAATAATGTGCAACACTGGTAGGTCTTTGAAGATGACGAGCAGATCAAACAGTTTCTAGAAATGGTTGATGAATTTTTTGAGACTCATATAGATCAAGAAAACCAAAACGATCCTATCTGGATCATGCAGGAAGGTGAAGATCTTGAAAAGTTCCAATATAAGATCACAAATCACCGAATGCTTGTACTAAAGAACAATCAGATCCCCAGAGGTTTGATACCCTTAGAGAGATTGTTTGACAAAGATGACATACCCTTGAAATCTACCCTACAACCTCAGCTCGAGGAGGTTGAAGACTGTGACATAAGAACTAAAGAAGAACCTAAGATAGTCAAGATATCTAAATACCTTCCAGGTTAGGTGAAGAGTAAATATGTTGAATTGCTTAAACAATACAAATATGTCTTTGCCTGGTCCTATGGTGATTTAAAAGCTTATGATACCTCTGTAATTGAACATAAGATTCCTTTGAAACACAATATCAAACCTTTTAGACAAAAGCCGAGACAGGTCAATCCTATCCTCTTGCCAGTAATAGAACGAGAGGTCAAGAAGCTTCTCAATGCAAAGATCATTGTCTCACTTCGGTATTTTTAATGGGTAGAAAATTTGGTACCCATCAAAAAGAATAGTGGAGAAATAAGGCTTTGCGTAGACTTCAGGAATTTGAACCGGTCGTCCTTGAAAGATAATTACCCACTGCCAAAAATAGATCATGTCTTCGAAAAAGTAGTTGGAGCTAACATAATTTCGACAATTGATGGTTTTTCAGGTTATAACCAAATTGCTGTCCACGAAGATGATAAAGAAAAAACTGCATTCACTACTCTGTGGGGAACTTTCATGTATGATAAAATGTCGTTTGGTTTGATGAACGCAAGGGCCACTTTCCAAATAGCAAGGGATATAGCTTTCATCGATGAGAGAGACAAATTTGTTGTTATTTACTTAGATGATCTCACGGTCTTCTTAAATTCTGATGCAGAACATTTGGTTCATCTCAAACAGATCTTTGAGAAATGCAGAAAATTTGGTTTGTCTCTAAACACTAAAAAATCTCATTTTGCTATGCAAGAAGGAAAGCTTCTGGGTCATATAGTTTCGAAAGATGGAATCAAGGTTGATCCCAAGCGAATTGAGGCTATTGACACGATAAATATTCCTAGAAACAAAAAAGAAATCCAGTCTTTTTTAGGAAAAATAATTTTTTTGAGAAGGTTTATCCCTAACTTTGCGGAAATTGTCAAATTAATCACAGATATTGTGAAGAAAGATAGTGAAATCAAATGGATTGTCGAGGCTAAAGCGTCATTCGAGCGAGTTAAGAAAGATATAAGCGAAGCTCCAGTATTAGCTAGTCCTGACTATACGAAGGAATTCCTGATCTTCTCTTTCGCATCTGAACATACTATCACATCGGTATTGCTCCAAAAGAATGAAGAAGGTTTCGAGCAGTCGATCGCCTTTTTCAGTAAAATTCTTAGAGATGCCGAATTAAGATACAATATATTGGAAAAACAAGCCTACGCGATGGTGAAAGCTCTCAAATCTTTCAGGACATATGTGTTGCATTCCAGAATAATCGCCTATGTGCCAACAAGCTATGTCAATGATATATTGGTACAAATGGATAGTAAATCCAAGCTTGCAGCTACAGGTCACATCTTTGGGAGCAAAAAAGATATAGGAAAGGTTTCCTCGTGTAGAAAAGAAGTTGTACATTTTTTAATCAAATGAAGCAACTGAACCTTCTGGGTTGGTGGTATAGTTAGTGAGTAGATGTATCCAATGTGTCGAATATGGGAAATCCAACACATCTGGAAATAAGTAAGAAAAACATGTACATACTACTCATACATGTCAAGATCAAATGCCAGCTATTTCCAAGCTAAATGATGAGGAGAAGAAACGTCTCTGCCAACATACCAAGAGATAKAGGACCATGCTAATGAAACTTTTCAGTTTTACATGTTGTAATATTTACTATTTTTAAATTATGAGAAGTCCAATCGTTTGGGGGTTGTGACAATTTTGTATAAATACATAGATTGAAGACTTATTACAAGTTGTGTCTTGYCGATTCTAACATAGAAAACTCATCCTTATTGAGTATTAATACAAGTGCAAACATAGATTCCAAGTTTTGTTCTATCTGGGTTATGTGTTTCTTTTGTTTTTCATTTCTCAATATTTCTTTATGTATTCCTTGATAAATGTGTGATTTCAATTTATTACAACCACTACTATAATCTTACTGTATCAATAATTTATTAAGTAAGCAACTTTTCCTCTGCATTTATTGTGAGTAAATCAAGACCTGTTTGTTGCGTGGGTTATTGCATTTTATGCTTTATACAAGGTTACACTATCTATTTTCTTCTACTGCAACAAGGTGAGATTCTTCAAAAAATGATGCCTTGCTTTGTTTTACAGTTTTGTATCTTTCTCTCATACCATTCAATATTACAACTTTGACTCAAACACAAAATACGACCTCTGTGCTGTCAAATTGCTAATTTCATTTAAGGAAATTTTCTCATATAACAAATGGTAGAAGAAGCACTTTAAAAACACTCTTTGAACTTTCCTGATGCCTGACATTATCCTTTGAGCCTTAAGTTTAATCTCAGGACCAACACTATTTACAAACCTCTGTAACAAGGTATCTATCACAAACAAATGTGGGAAGAAGAAAGAGGCTTTCATCATATCCATACAATCTAATGCAAGTATGGTCTTCCTCATACACACAAATTCCTTTTCCTTTTAGGAAATCCTCTTCTTCTAGGGTTATCCTTGTTGGTGTTGCTCCAATCAACATGTATCTAAATTTTTTAAGAAATCTATCTTGAATAAGGAAAAAATGGAATTGTGCCTTATGCTTCCAAAGATTAGGGTATCGGAATTTAACCGGTTCATTGTTAATGTCCAAATTTCCTCTTAGGGTATCCCCTCAAACACATTACAATAGGTGATTGTGAGGACTATATATGCGATCATGAAGAATCTTTGAGTCTTTAAATCATTGGCTAGCAGAAAGGAAATCGCATTTGAGATTAGCTTGGCATAGTAGAACATAGCTTATTTTCAAAAGGAAAAATGCAATACATATAAAATTTACCTGGAAATATGAGAAGTGGTGTTGGGTAAAGGCCCATTTTGGGGAAAAGGCTAATTTTGGAGAATAAAGCGCAAATAAGGAAAATACAACTGGAAGGAAAATCAACACATGCAGAGTAAAGTGCATGAAAAGGAGGAACGCATGTGAGGCACGCATGCAAGAAGACCGAACCATTCCAGGGTTAGGGTTTTGGTAAGAGGATGTAATGGATGATAAGCCAAAAATAAGGTACCTAGGAGGTCTAGGTCGGTGTTCGAAGAGTTGGATAGGGTTCAGTGTGATTGTAATTCTAGAATGTAAGAATGATTGTAAAATCCAATGTTGTTTTGTAAGTTGTTGAGCTGGGGAAAGCAAAGAAGGTAGATCTTGAGGGTTAGATCACATGTTGAGGAGCTTGGTGTGATCTAGTCTGCTTCATTAAAGATATTGATCCAACCGAGGGAGAATTGTAATGCACACGACGCCATAGATGAGAAAACAATAATAAAAGAGCCCAAGAGCCAGATCTCTGTGGACGTAGCCCGGGAGGGGGTGAACTACAATAGCTTATGTGTTATGTGAATGATTCATTGTTATATCTTTGTTGTTAATGATTAGATCTTAGATGAATGTTTGATGAAGTAGCTAGATTTGATTGTTTTACATGCATGAATAAGAATGATAGAGTACTTAGCATAGATGGATGTTATAGTAAATAAATAAAGATCACAAGGTTCAATTCCAGATCCACACTCATTCCCAGGCTGCAAGCACTTGAGCGTTGCAGCCACCCATACAACTATCTCGGGTGAGACTCTGCAGTGCACCCTGTGTACTGCGCTGCCTACTGGATTTCAAGGGGGTCAATAGTTTTAGAGGGTTTTGTTGGAAACCATAGTAGATTTGAACCTAGGTCAGACCAAGATTGGTAGCAAGAGATAAGTAACCAACAAATGGTTCCATTGTTGGCTGAAACTGCATGGGATTGAGTGAGAGGGATCCACAAAAGAATCGCGCAGAAAATGACATAATAAAGGGGGATGTTTAGACCGTGGAACCTAATGAAGGTGGAGATTGAAAGCTGCTTGAAAACAAAGGAGCTGGAATTTGCGCAAAAAGATAACAGAAACCCGAAGTTAATACCATGCAAATATCTGGACATGTACGTGTTTAGAGGTGTTTTTCTGTGATTTCCCGCATGTATTGCAGGAGTGGCTGAAAGATAATCATCCCACGAATCGTATCAGACAGATCGAGTGGAACCATGTAGAGATCGCGCAGTTACAACAAGTAGACAACAAATTCACGCGCATGGTGGATTTCTGGCTAGAGAGTATTCTCGCAGGCTTTATCACAGAATTTGCAGTAGATATCGCGAAGTCTTACAACACAACAACACAAGAGTTCTTGAAGGGACCCAAAGGTAGGTATATCAAATTGTTGTATACTTCCATCAAGATTTTACTGTATAACAAAGGAGTAATGACAATGGTATCATAAAACTAAACTTCCTTGCGTGCATGGGGGAAGGGGGGAAGCACTGACTAGAGTTGGAAGGATGGAAGGAGAAATGGAGAAGGGAAAGAAGGAATCCATGGACCCAATCATGATGGAGGAAGATAAGATAAAACAAATAATGGCAATAGCTGGAAAGACGTGCAATTGAGCACCCTACCAATATAAGATGAATAATAAGAAGAGAGCCATAGCTGAGAGAGAGGGCTTGACAAGTGATGAAGAAGAGGTAGAGGATCTTCGTGTTGTGGAGCAAATTGAGGAAATCTCGTGCGCAACATATGAAAGGAAGACAGGCAGTGCATGGGCAGGAACCAAAGGCAGAACTCCCATCCATGTCGGTGTCAGTGTGGAAGCCATAAACCCATGTGCGACTAATACACCAATAAGAACACCACCATTTAGACAACCCAATTTTATTGGAAGGAAGACAACATGAAGTACATCTAGTCAAGGAGAAACAACTAGATGAGTTAGTTCAAGAAGTAGTAGTTAAGTATCTACACCACGCAGAGGTAGTAGTTCATCATTCAGGATGATAGGACATGATCCCACAATCAGGTTACCAGAATTCAAAGGAGAGGCATGTGAGGACCCTAAGAAGCACTTGTTTATATGTGAGAAGATTTGGGAAGCAAAACAGATCACAGATGAGGATACAAAACTTATGCAGCTAGCTATTACGCTAAGAGACCACGCACTAGATTGGTACATGAGCTTGGATGTAAACAACCCACCAGGAACAACAAGGACGATTGCAGATATTAAGAACCTGTTGATAAATGAATTCCATAAGCCTAGTTCAAAGGATCAGTACATGAATGAGATGATAGAGATCAAACAAAAACTAGGAGAATATGTTTGGGAGATTGGCCAGAGATTTAAATGATTGAAGGGAAAGCTGAAGTATGTCATGACATATATGCAACATAGACATCTATTTGTGAATTCACTGCTACCACACCTGAAATACCTTTGAGACAACAGAAGTTTCAAACTTAGGCAGAGGCTTTGCAGGCAACCTTACAACTGGAAGAGAACCAATACCAGAAGACAGATCCAACAACATAGGAGTTGAAGGAGGATCTAAAGAATCTAACATTTCAATTAAACCAGAACATTGCTAAGGACAAAAGATAATATGTTTGGTGTACCACATGTAGGACATAAGGACACCATAAGAATGAATGCCCAACTTTCTTGCAGTACATGGCAACATGACCGCTGGATCCTTTTCCAATAGGAGGACTATGGTGTGAGATCTATAAGACACAGGGGCATGATCCATATCATTGTCCAATGATGCAGAAATACCAGACAATGCCTAAGAGTTCATACTGCAACTTTTTCAAGTCAGTGGACCATGATGACAAAGATTGCAGGACAATGGATCAATGGATATGATGAGGGAAAGAACATCAGACACCTATAGGGAAAGATGCACCACAGTTTAACCAAGTACCAACCCCATATAACATTGTGCTTCAAAATATGGTTTTCTATTTTTGGATAAGGAATTAGGGTTGTTGACTAATCTAGGTCATTGGGTTAGGGTTTTGGATGTCGTTGGCTCCTATATGTATATTGTATTGTAAACAATGTAATACTAATGAATGAATATAGAATATGTTGGTTTTCCCGATTTGGGTTTCCAAGGGAAAAATCTCTGTGTAATGTTTGTATTTTCCATTGTATCTTTTATGTTCTTTTACTGGAAATCTGTTTCCAGTAAATATTGTACAAGGTTAAAATCTACAGATCCAGCACAACACCAATGGGTGAAGAAGAATGTTGAACCACAAAAGCAGTTTGATGCGTAGAAAGAAAATGAGACATTCAAGCAAGCCAGAGAATAAATCTTGAAGCTAGATATTGCATCTACATCAACTGCGCAACATACTCAGGACGTACCAATGTACAAGATGCCTTCATCGCTAGATCACACTAATGAAGCACAACCTTTCAGACAAGTAAGTACCATAAATGATTTTCTGCAATCATGTGTTAAACTACTAAATGATCCATCGTCTGTTAAAGTATTACAAAATATGGTAGAAAAATGTAACACAGAGGTAGAGGGGAAGCTAGAGCAGAAACAATTAATCATTTGCATACAAGGGGGAGGACAAGTAAATAATTCAGATTGAATGGAAACATTGGATATTTCAACATGGGGGATATTATACTGGATTTAGGCTCCAAAGTAAATGTGTTACCCAGGAAGACATGGCAATGTATGGGAGAGCCCACATTAGGATATTCACATGTTCAGTTGAAGCTAGCAAACCAACATAGAGTCCTGCCAATTGGAAGGCTGAAAGGAGTCACAATTGACTTGGATGGAGTGTGCACTAAGGCAGACTTTGAAGTCATAGAAATAGTAGATGGTACAACACTTGTAACATCCCCCAAAATAAATTATTTTTAAGTTTGAAATTTCGTAGGAAATTATTTCCGTTTTTGGTAGATTCGAAATTGGAAAACTTTTGCCATTTATGGCAATTCCAAATTTCGAATTTAGTTAATTGTAATTAATGATTATGACTGTTAAGCAGAGATCTTATTTGACCTAACTAACTATTTGACTATGACACTTGTATGAAACAAAATATTTTATAATTATTGTTGATGGACAAATGGAACAACCATGTTAAAATCAGCTGACCATGACTCCAGGAGAGGGGAACATGTTGGAACTACTTCAGGGTTGAATGTGACAAGTGGAAATCAAGAATTTGGCCATTTGTAGCCCCTGAAAATCAGGGATTTGGAAAGCTGCGAAAATTCCCAAGGGGGGAAAAAGACCTAGGCAAAAATGCCTTTGGATATATAGCATATGAGAGGAGGCAGGACGCTGCCTAGTATGCGAAAAAAAGGATAATTATCTCTTGCTGTTATGAACACTAGTTTTCTGAGTGTGAGGCAAGGAGAAGTTGTTGAAGCGGAAGGACTGTTGTTGAGGTGGAGTTCTGAGTTCGCCCTCATGGATTCATGGTCAGGCTAGGGGGTGAATGGAGAAAGTGACATTGGTTGTTCCATTCTAAGGTTGGGAGGAACGTCGTTGTTCCATTTTTCCTTCTGTGAACTGGTTCAGATATGTTCATCTACTCTTTTTTGGTTATATGTCTCTTGCTTTAAAATGGCTAATAGAATACATCTATATATTGTTGGGTGAATTATTTATGTTGAATTTCTTTCTAATCAAGAATCGTTTTGATTTAAATGGTTGAAAGGGAGTATAGCTAGCATAATACTGTGCGAATTATTGTTGTGAGTTAAACTACGAATGGATGGAAACAAGCATAGGATAAACCCCCTGCAAGTTTAATGTTATACTTCGATTAAAAAAACTGCATCTACATCCTAATTATGTATAGAATCAGAATTATGTGAACACACTGGAATGCTCCTAGTTTAAAACAAAATCAGTCCGATTCTATTTTCGGATAGTATAGATCATGTGTTTATATAAGTACAAGAAATCAATTCGAAGAAGTCTTTTACTGCATAATGGACTAAGGAAAATGCTGAAGTGTATACAAGAATGAAAAATAATTTTACATTCGCATATTACTATAAGGAATTATACAGAGTCATAACACTCATATGATAGCGATGTATGGTAAGAATATATATATATACCTGCACAGAAGTTTATATTCTATTTCAATTTCGTTGAGATTCGATTTAAAGGAATATAAATTTCGGAAATACATAAGTCTAATTTCATACACACATGACTGTAGATTTTTAGACTGCAGACCCAATAGGTGATATAAATATAATGGAAGACAAACAATCTAACTAGTCTTAGTAGAATTCTGGAATATACAATGACGAAAAGTAAAGAATCTGCTTAATCGCAATTAGAGACCTGGAAAGGAAATTATTATTTAGGGTAAATGAATAGGCTAACATCTAACATATGAGATTCTGAGATAAATTCAAAAAGAATAAAGCTATAGGACTAAACAAGAAATCGTCCAAATTTTCTCCTTAGGATCCAATTTAAAATCCGGAAAAGTCAAGACAGAATCACTGTTCACAGATACATGTTTCTATTCATTCCATAAATACTCTTATGACAGATCTATTTC
The DNA here is from genome assembly GCA_010110895.2 of Picea sitchensis. Classification (NCBI taxonomy): domain Eukaryota; kingdom Viridiplantae; phylum Streptophyta; class Pinopsida; order Pinales; family Pinaceae; genus Picea; species Picea sitchensis. The sequence continues at coordinate 20,570 of SNQJ01S0072066.1, read as the reverse complement.
TCAAAAAGGGATTGTTCGTATTTCCATCCCATAAATAGAATATACAACTTTAAAATGTTACACAACCATATTCTATTTATATGATTCAATTATTTTACACAGTAATAAGGTTACAATCCTTATTCCCATTCGTTAAATTTAAAGGTATAAAACTAAAGAATGGACTATCTTTATGAATGGACTTTTCACCCACAATGTTAACCTTCTAGTTTTAGAATCGTATCAGTCCTTAGAAAAACCTAGGGCACTCCTTTAAGAATGACGAAGTGAAACCCAGATACCTTTTGCGCAAATGGCAGGAGCCTGCATCCGGATTTGTGCATGGTCGAAGCCCCTGCAAGGAATTACAAATTTAACATTAGTAGTATATAACAGAAGTAAAATGAATGAATCTTTCAACAAAATGATAAATGACCGGAAAGAGTTGCACTTAACTTACGACTTGGAGATATGGCATCCTTTCTCTGTCGCGTTTGGTTGGGTAGACGTCCCAGGCCGAGGGGAGGGTGGTCCAAGGAATTCCTGATGGGTACCCTCGCAACAACAGGGACCCATCATTAGAGTTGATACCAAAAGCGTATAAACCAAATTCTTCATGAAATGAAATAAAGAAACAATATTAACATTGAAAATACGAATTACATAAGTCATGCCATGCGAGCGGACCGAAGGCATCATGCAAACTTTACACACCGAATAAAATGCTATACGTAAATGTTGATATCAAAACCTACCATAAATCGACTGTCTATGTTGAAGAGGGTATTTTTAATCAACGCTAATACATAGTTAACTTTCTTGCTGAATTTACTAGGCTTCAATGGCGTATACTACCCATAGACAACGATAATAATAGTAGGAAACACACTTAATCCCAGATGTTTTACAAACTCAAATATTATATGTTGTAGGGAATTCCCTAACGAATTGTTCGAAACACAGAAGTCACATTTTCTTTTGTGTCGAATAGGAATGCAATAGCCTTTAAGGAAGCATTATATTCGTAAGGACCAACTAAGGGTACGATGAAAACTACAGAAGGGTGGAATTATTTTTTTAAAGGAAACACAATATAATATGCAATACACAGTGCAGACCTTCAACTCCAGACTAGACCCCACGTAGCCTCGCAAGGATTCAATACCAGGCCTCAATGCATATCAATAGAGGAATCGTAAAGATTGTAAGGGAACAACGAAACCCTAGGAATAAAATACATACGAGGACTATGCAGGTGCAAATTCTTTAGAACCGAAAACAAGGAGGCAGAATGTTGAGCCCTTTCAAAAAGATTGTAAATAAAACAACAGTAATAATCTACTTATACAGAGTGGGAAGAGTCCAGGAGGTTACGAAAGAATAATGATAATGGGGAGACTTAACTAAAAGTCATGATAAGAACTACAGCATGAGGTTTCTTCCACTGTAATGAAATCCTAAGGTTCCACTCAACTATTAAGTTTACAGTAGCATCGTGAACTTACCAGGGAGGATGGACGACGATGCCTGCTTCCACCAGGTAAAACCTTCAAGTCGACAGTCCTTCCCGCTGAGAAAATGAAAATGCAGAGCCATTTCGGAGGACTTCACAATTGACATTAGAAAACTCACTTAACCCTAAAGGAGCTCTTACTATACAGAATAAATGCCGAGGGTACAAAGGTTGGCCATGGCCATGTGTTGAGGCAGAGTTGGCGCGATCGTATTGGAGGAGGGGTCAAGGAAAAACCATCGAAACTCGCACATGCAGGGTCTCCATTAGTAATCGGTTCAGAGCTTTAACTCTATTGTGACAATAAAACCCTTCTTCTCATATTAAGAAACATGAAGTTAAGAGCGGTCCTTTCGTGACACGACTAGCTGGAGCTTTTTGACTCTAATTGTTTCATTTCAGTTAACATGTCGTTCAAATGAGACCTCATTCAGTTGAGACACCACTTAGTTAAGGCAGAGTTAAACAAGTGGTAGTGTGGGGTCCTGTTACCCAAACCGTTATGTCGATGGTGACTGGAAGATCATTAACCACCATTAATCATAGGGGATTTTGTTCGATGATTTGAGCCATACAAAGAAATGACAAGTATCTTATATCAAGCCATTAATATTCTGCTAAGGGTGTGTATTCACGACCCCATTACTTTATGTATGGTACATGGATTTTTATTTCAAAGGTCATATGAGATTACCTTGCGTACAAGTATAGAACTTTATGTTAATGGAGAGATTAGGGCTATAAGTTCTAAGTCTAATATAATGTATAGATATATGTATATGTGAGTATTAGAATGACTTGGGACTGAAGGGAATTGTTAGAATTGTGGAGATTTATTTATATAAGATTTATGTTCAAAGCAAATTATGTTGGGGTAAGAATGTCATCGTTGATAGTTAGAACATAAAATATCTCACAAAGATTTATAATGGGAATAAACATTTCCTCCTCTTAATTGCGAATCTGCTAAATGAAATTGGAGATTAATGTTCCATAGATATTTTTTTATTTTTTATGACAAATTTGAGGTTCATTACATATGGTATTAGAGCAAAGGTTACAACACTTGGACCTTGAATAGGGCCAAAATATTTACTTAGCATATTTTGTGTTCTGGTTATGAAAAACCTAACAAAAATTATTACTGTAACAAACAAAAAACACTTTATTGTGTTTTAATCATGGTAGCCCGGGATGAAGCAAAAATCAGACTCGAGGAGAATCTTGGACAAAGACCTCCTGAAGATCAGAGACACAACAGTGATGGAAACTCACCTAGCAAAGTTCTGGAAACAATGAGAAACCTCATTATTGAGTTGCAGGTTTTCAAAATAGGCAATGAGAAACTGAAAAAGGCACGGCAGGAACAACAAGAGATAAATGAAGTCCTGCTTTGAAGTATAGTGACAAAGAAAACTCCAAAGGACGATAACCAGGAAGAATAGGTCAGTAAAAGGGCCTCCAAGAATTATGGTCCTGAAGCGGAGAAAGGGGACAACTCATCTGAAGGTACACTTTCATCTAAAGATAAAACAAAAACAAGCAGAAAAAGGAAACAGGTGGATCACCTTGAGGGAGAATTGAAGAAAATCAAACCATCTACCTTTGATGGGGAATCCAGAACATGGGAGGAAGTTGAAGCATGGTTATTAAACATCAAGAAGTATTTCCAGATATACAACTATTCTAGCAATATGAAGGTCAGAATGGCTATCTATAATCTGAAATGAAAGGCCAACATTTGGTGGCAAGACCTGAAGTTGGCCAAGGGTCCAAAGGAAAAACAGATGGAATGGTTGGATTCTAAGAAATACTTTAAGAAACAATACCTATCTGAAAGTTACTATGAAAGAAAAACCAAAGAATTTTACGAGCTATGACTTGGTCAAATGGCTATGGAAGATCTGATAAACAAATTCCTGGAATTATTAGGGTTTGTACCCTATATCCGGGAGGATAAAGTGAAAATTCAGCGGTTCCTAAGTTGTTTAACATAGTCCTACAAGGACAAAATCGAATTTGACAATCCCAAGTCCTTGAGTGAAGTATTCAGGAAAGCCCAAATGTGTTACGACCAATACAAACAACGGTCAGAATTTCCCAAGGCTTGGAAAGACAAGAAACAAGACCGAATGAATCGACAAAAGAAGGGATACCAGCCAACGCCTTATCGAAACACAACAAAAAGTTTCCAAAGAAATATTTTCACTCCAATAATCCAAACACCCAAGGAGGCCGTAAACCAGTAAATTTGGGAACAAAGAAGTTTGGGGACAACCCTCGTGAACCGTTAAAATGTTGGGAATGTGGAGAACCTCATATAAGGAGGAACTCTCCATGTTTGATTTCAACAACCAGAACTACTGTTTACAATTTACAGGAAGCCTCTACAGTAGGGGATGTAGGCAAAAGCTTACATTAAATCAATGCAATCGTGGATGACCGGCAAGCTGATCACTAGTCCTCAGTGGTGGAAATTGAAGGTAAAATCAATAACAATCGTATTTCTATTTTAATTAATCCCGGAGCTACATTGAGTTATATCACTCCTGGTATAGTGGAGTCAAATAAACTTAAGAAAACAAGACATGCAAAATCTTGGCTGGTACAACTAGCAACAGGAACGAAAAGAAAAGTTGTCGACTTTATTTATGATTATAAGTTTAGTTTAGGTGGTCAAAACATAAGGACAAATCTGAACATTCTACCGTTAGGGTCTTATGATGCAATTATCAGGATGGATTGGTTAGAAAGGCATAAAGCCGTGTTAGATTGTTATGAAAAATCACTCAAGTATAAAGACGAAAATGACACTGCTAGGAAAGTTCAAGGTATACAAAAACCAATCTCAGTTAGACAGATTTCAGCAATGCAATTCAAGAAATGCATTAGAAAGGATTGTCAAGTTTATGCCATCCAAGTAACAAACCTGTTAGAAAAAGAAGATAAACCTAACCTGGAGGATTTTGTCGTTTTGCATGATTTCAGAGATGTGTTTGTTCATGAGATACCTGAATTACCTCCAAGGAGGGAGATAGACTTTTCTATCGACCTACTACCTGGTTCAACCCCTATCTCTAAAGCACCTTACTGAATGAGTTTATCGAAATTAACAGAACTAAAAATTCAACTGCAGCAATTATTGGACAAAGAATATATCAGACCGAGTGTTTCACCATGGGGAGCACCATTCCTCTTTGTGAAAAAGAAAGACAGAACTCTGAGATTATGCATCGATTACAGATAATTAAACAAAATGACTATTAAGAACAAGTACCCCTTACCTAGGACAAATGATCTGTCCGATCAAGTAGGTGGCGCAAAGATTTCATTGAAATTGGATTTACGATATGGTTATCACCAGGTTAGGATAAAAGATGAGGACATAAGTAAAACAACATTTTGAACGAGATATGGACATTACGAATTTGTGGTTATACCATTTGGACTCACTAATGTGCCAGCCACGTTTATGTGTTTAATGAACAATATTTTCAGTTAGTACTTGGACAAGTTTGTGTTGGTATTTATTGACGACATTCTAGTATATTCTAAAACAGAAGAAGAACACGAAGATTACTTAAGGATAGTTCTGCAAACTTTAAGGAAGCACAAACCGTATGCTAAATTTGATAAATGTGACTTTTATCAGAAGAAAATACAATACCTAGGACGTGTAATATCTGCAGAAGGCATTGTAGTCGATCCTAAGAAAATAAGAGCCATCATGGAATGGCCGATCCCTAAGGACGTAGCGGACATCCGACCGTTCATGGGAATCACCAGATATTACCGCAGATTTATAGAGGGATTTTCCAAAATTGCATACCCTATCACGTCACTACAAAAGAACGGAACCAAGTTTAACTGGTCAAGGAAATGTCAAGACATATTTAATAAGTTAAAGGAATTATTAATGACTGCACCTATTTTAAAGGTAGCAAATCTGGACAAAGACTTCACCGTCTGTGTAGATGCAAGTAAAGAAGGACTAGGTGGCGTCCTAACCCAAGAAGGGCATGTCATTTGTTATGAGTCCTGAAAATTAAAGGAACATGAACGAAACTACGTCACTCATGACTTAGAGTTAGCAGCTGTAATACACGCCTTAAAGATGTGGCGACACTACATAATGGGCATAAAGTTTCTATTATTGACTGACAACAACAGTGTGAAAATTTTTTTTAGTCAGCCGGACCTTAATGCAAGGCAAGCAAGATGGCTAGCCTTCTTGAGTGAATTTGAATTTGAGGTAAGACATATCAAGGGTAAGGAAAACAAAGTGGCTGATGCTTTAAGCAGAAGAGTTCATGGGTTGTTTGAAATAAACATTAGCAGGGCAGAAAGCGATCTTGAACAGAGGATAAAGGTTGCAGGTAATAACGACGAAAATTACACTAAAACAATGCCAGAATTATAGAACACTACAGAAAATTCAGACAAAATCGATATGAGTTTGGACAAAAATGGTCTACTACGATTTAAAAACAGAATATACATACCAAATTCGACAGAGTTAAAGTTAACAGTTTTGCATGAAGTTCACAAGAAACCATATTCTGGTCATCCAGGATACCAGAAAACGATAACAACACTAAGAAAGTTATTTTATTGGCCCAAAATGAAGGGCGAGACAACATAATACTTAGCTAAGTGTAAATATTGTCACTAGGTAAAAGCCAAACACCAGCATCCAGTCGGCCTGTTACAACCCTTACCTGTGTCGGAATGGAAATGGGAGACTATATCATTGGACTTTATTACAGGTATGCCTAGAACTTAGAAACATAATGATTCAATTATGGTGGTAATCGGTAAACTTAGTAAGTCTGGACACTTTTTTCCTGTAAAGTCTACTTTTAAAGCTATTAACATCGCTTAAATATTTAGGAAATAATTTTTTAGATTGTATGGTATTCCTAAAATGGTGATTTCGGATAGAGACGCAAAATTTATATATGCTTTTTGGAAAGAATTGTTTGCGGGGTTAAATGCTAACTTCAATTTCAACACGAGTTATCATCCACAAACGGATGGGCAGACTGAACGAACAAACCAAATCATAGAAGATATGCTCTACATGTACGTAAGAACAAAACCAAGCAAATGGGAAGACTACCTGCACTTAGTAGAATTTGCATACAACAATGGGTACCAAACTTCGGCTAAGATGAGCCCTTTCGAAATACTGTACGACAGAAAGTGTATGACTCTGATCAGCTGGGATAACCCAGTTGACAGACTCATGGTTGGACTAGAGATGCTCCAGGAAATGGAGAGCATGGTAAGAAAAGTACAACATAACTTAAAAGAGTCACAGGACAAACAAAAAAGTTATGCAGACCAGAAAAGAAGACACCTGGAATTTCAAGTGGGAGAACATGTCTATTTAAAAGTCAAAGCCCGAAAAAGTTCACTAAATCTAGGGAACTGTGCCAAGTTGGCACCCAGGTTTTGTGGCCCTTTCGAGATCTTAGCTCGAATTGGCCCTGGAGCATACCAACTTGCACTTCCTGCCAATCTAAAAATTCACAATGTATTTCATGTTTCTTTGTTAAAGAATTATGTTCATGATCCTACCCATATGATCGATTGGAACTTGGTGCAGGTGGAACCAGAAGGCGAGTTCCAAGAGGAACCTCTGCACATTCTGGACAAGAGAGAAATAACACTTCAGAACAGATTCGTCACCTAGGTAAAAGTGCAATGGAAGCACTTTAGCCCTTAGGAGGCCACTTGGGAGTTGGAGGGAGATTTGCAGAAATCTCATCCAATCCTTTTCCAAGAAAGGATTGAACACTGAGGATAGTGTTATATTGAAGGGGGAAAGGATGTAACATCCCCCAAAATAATTTATTTTTAAGTTTGAAATTTCGTAGGAAATTATTTCCGTTTTTGGTAAATTCGAAATTGGAATTTTTTTTCCATTTATGGCAATTCCAAATTTCGAATTTAGTTAATTGTAATTAGTGATTATGAGTGTTGGGCAGAGATCTGATTTGACCCAACTAACTATTTGACTATGACACTTGTATGAAACAAAATATTTTATAATTATTGCTGATGGACAAATGGAACAACCATGTTAAAATCAACTGACCATGACTCCATGAGAGGGGAACATGTTGGAACTACCTCAGGGTTGGATGTGACAAGTGGAAAATCAAGAATTTGGCCATTGGCAACCCCTGAAAATCAGGGATTTGGAAAGATGCGAAAATTCCCAAGAGGGGAAAAGACCTAGGCGAAAATGGCTTTGGATATATAACATATGAGAGGAGGCAGGACATTGCCTAGTATGCGGGAAAAAGGATAATTATCTCTCGCTGTTATGAACACTAGTTTTCTAAGTGTGAGGCAAGGAGAAGTTGCTGAAGCAGAAGGACTATTGCGGAGGTGGAGTTATGAGTTCGCCCTCATGGATTCATGGTCAGGCTAGGGGGTGAATGGAGCAAGTGACATTGGTTGTTCCATTCTAAGGTTGGGAGGAACGTGGCTATTCCATTTGTCTTTCGACGAACTGGTTCAGATATGGTCATCTACTCTTTTCTGGTTATATGTCTCTTGCTTTAAAATGGCTGATAGAATACATCTATATATTGTTGGGTGAATTATTTGTGTTGAATTTCTTTCTAATCAAGAATCGTTTTGATTTAAATGACTGAAAGGGAGTATAGCTAGCATA
>SNQJ01S0072065.1:26758-38115 GCA_010110895.2 Picea sitchensis | reverse complement strand
TGTATCATATTAAATGTGAAAGAGATATTACAACCATGGCCTTGATGTCGTAAGGTCCCTTCCAACTATCCTTCGTTCCCCACACACTTTCACTCCAAGAATTCTGAGAGCATAGATATGATAATATTCACAATCTATCTTGACAAAGGAAAATCTCAAAGCCACTCCAACCAAGCTAATAATTCCAATCCAACCAAAGCTAACCAAATCTAACCAAAGTTAACTTTCTCCATGAGAGCTCCTCTCCTTTTATAAGTTGAAGAGGATAAGGTGAGGAGGTTAGGATGATCCCACCAAATCATGAAAGCGAGTAAGATCCAAACCAATCGGATGCCACCTCACCATAGAAGTTTCTCCTTCTAGAAGATTCAAGAAAACGCTTGTTTTTCCCACATGTAGGCATTTTCGCACCCTACCTATAGAGCAACCTGCGAACATCTCGCACCCTAGCTATGGTACAACCTACTAGAATCAGGCATTCTCGCATCCTGCCTATATAGAAACCTGCGAACTTCCTTTTTTACACGATTTTTACAAGGGAAAATGCAACTTCTTTTCTCAGGAAAAGTTCTTCTCCCTTATCTCTTTAGGAACTCAGGCCACCGACCCCTCTGAAGGCAACATATAGGTTTGCATCATTAATGGTCATAGGGATGACGAAAATAATGTGTAACACCCTGTCATAATTATATTTGATATTTCTTGAAGACATTAGATTTACTTCAACTTCTATTGCATCACTCATCATATCATCTAGGGAAGTGGATGTTCTTTCCCTCAACAAAAACAAAAAATCACTTTCAAAGGAATTGACATATCTAACTCGAGCAACTCTAAGAGGAGGTTTTACTTCTGTAGGAATTGAGTTGTAGACTTTTATAAATCTAGCTAAAAACTCTTGTACTATTTCATTAGGTTCCCTTCTCATGTTGTTTTACTGGGTTAGCAAGTGAAGGGGGTTTTTCTTGTCACCGCACTTTGCAAGAAAACGTATTTCAAAGGCTTCAAAATTTATGATACTTACTGTTGGGAGAGCTCTGAACCATTTTCTGACTTCTCTTGCAAGACTTTGTGCAAAAAAACTCATTTTTGCATCTTGAAAATCTACTTCGTCTAGGTCTACAAAATCATTGAACCAGTCTAAGTGTTTTTGGGCTGACACATTTCCTTCAGCATCATAAAACTTAATCATTTGATTATATTCCTAGGGAAAATCATGTAACTGAGTAGGTAGGACGAGAGGGGAAAACCAAGCTTCCATGGATGCAGTAAGAACTTGAAGTGGCTATTGGTTCTGATTAGGAATCACAAGAGGTTTAGTAGAGGTAACCAAAATTAAATTTTGGAACCTATTCTCATCAAAGATGATTTCTTTCAAACTGGACTCAGATTTGGTTCTGAACAAAGTTTGCTCAAATTTAAAATCAAAATCAAGGTCTTCAATGCTTTTCACTCCATCTTTGGGAAAAGATAGATATCTGTCTAAACACAAAACTAGTATTATTGGCCTTTATTTTTTTTTGTGTACAATTTTCTCACGGTGAGGAAAAAGGATTATGTCTTCTGGGTCTAGATTTCTCCTGGTATGAATTCTCTTGGGAGACAGGATTTCTCGCTCAAACTACTTTATGCTATTGGTCTCTTTATAATGGATTCTCAAGGGTAAATTTAGTCTCAACCAATAAGGCATTTGATTCACTTTCACCCTTAGGAATCAAATCTGAATCTTTAAGTCATTCTCTCCCCAGGGAAGATTTCACTTTTGATCTGCGGCAGCGGTGCTGGAATGTTAGCACTTTGTAAATTTGTTCGACTTATAAAAAAATGATATAGGTAACCTACAAACCAAATTTAGAGCTGGGTACTAGCCTACTCAGCTCAGAGAGGGATCTCTCCTGTCACTTGGTCTTTAACAGATGAGTTTTCTTTAATAAATCAATGGCAAGGTTTTTTTTGTTTTGAAGGGTTTTTATAATTTTGTTGGCAAGGAAGAGGAGGAACACTTAGGGCTATGGATTCAAACTTCTAAATACAAATGGAAGCACTAACTAGTATGTATAATTCTCCATAGGATAAAGGATAAATGAGGCGATAAATCTAAGTTATAGATTGCAAATTTGCCGAGTGTAAGAAGAAGGGAAAAACATATGACTATATCAGAGCATTAAATAAATTAATTCTGGAACTAGTTAGGAAGAACTTAACATAGTTTAAATTACTTAAGCCAAGAGCATCGCAAGATTAATTCAGGGCCTTTAACTATCCAACTTAAGAAGAAGACAGTGAAAATGGAATTTAAGCATACATGAAATACATACAAAGGGAGGAGACAAAACTCAGATAACCACCATTAGAATATTTTCATGGAAACTTCAATACTTCTGCATGTGTATTCTATTCATCTTCAGAAAATTACATTCAAGTTCCAAATAGATAAAATTGTTCCCTTTCACTTCTTCCAACCCCTAATACATTTGGAACTCCTAATATTTATACAAGCTGAGTTCCTTCGGTTTGAAACTGATTACAATGATTAAAATGAAACGTTTCAGTTTCTGAAACTTATTACAATAATCACAAGGGACAGTTTCGTTTTTGAAACTGATTACAATGATTAGCAAGAAAATGTTTCATGATCCAGATTCTGGCTCCTCTGGCATTTCAGTTTCTTTCTTCGCCACTTGTTCTACTGTAGTATTCCACGTGATCTGTCATTTTCAATGACATATGGACATCATCTACTGGACCCTGGAAAACTGCACTTTGTCTTACCCAACTGTACTATCTCCTTTCATTGCAAGTCAGAAACAATATCATAATCTATCATTTCTTTGATCAATATCTCTAGGTAAATGCAGGAAGCATATGTCATGATTGTTAGTCCAAGTTTGACTGCTTTGAACTAATTCAGAATCTCAAAGTCTGTAATGAGATGCTCAACCAATATAGCTCCTTTCAGAATTTCCTCTAGGGTTTCAAACTTGGAATGATCCATTTTGCACTGAGTCAAGCAAGCATTGTATTCTTCCTGATCATATAATTTTCCTTTTCCATCCCAAAATGGTGGAATTCCTTTGATAAACAATTCTTCAAAAAAATCCTTGAACTCTTGCACACTTTGCTCCATCTGTGTTTCCTTTGTTTGGACTGATTTGAATAGGTTATGTTTAGCAATAACCCTCCTAGTCCAGATAATCAATGTAGTTTTGTCTTTAACTCCAATAGTCTGAAGGTCTATAGTAGGAATGGAGTTGAGTAGATTTATGGCGTTTTGGGCCCATTCTGATGGCTTCTTTGCTAAAGTTTCATTTACAACAGTGCACCTGCTTCTGGCTATGATGGCTATGATGTCTTTATCATTGACGAAATTCAAATACACTATGAGCTTGGAAGCTTCAACAACTATAGAGTCCCAGATGATATGCTTGGCCCCCTGCAATAGGCCTTTTCCTCTTAATCGCATCCTCAATTTATCTATCATTTCCTACAAGACTTCATTCTCCTTTTGAAATTGAGCCATTATTTAATCCTTTGCTTGCATTTCCTGCTTCAATTTATCTATGCTCCCTTTTAGCCCTTTGATCTATTCTTATTTCAGGCTAAATTGGGACATAGCCTGGACAAGTCCTTCAGTGTTTGGCCCATATTCTACAGTAGTAGGTATAACTACAACCATGTTTAGAAATTCTATATTCTCTTGTGACCACTTCACCTTCTCTTGTTCTAGCTGCAACGCCCTAGCCTTGTAGTCCAATGCCTCTTGACAAAGTGTTTCATTTTCTTGTTCTAGAGAAACTAATTTTGTTGTTTGTGGAAGCTCTGTGGTAGACATGTCCAATTTATTCTTCAAACTTTGAATTAATTTATCTTTCTCATCTAATGAGGATTTCACCCCTTGGGGGTCTTCAGATTCCAACCTCTTCACCTAAGTCTCCCAAGATCTACTAAGTCTCCCAAGATCTACTAGATGTTTTTTCTTGCCTCATCTGTCCTTCCAATTTCATTGCATAAGATGACAGCTTTGAATTCTTCAAGCTTAAACTCAGGTAACGAGAATACAACATATCACTGGTATTCTTAGGGAATTTAACCTTGTATGGAGCATTGATGTTGTCATACCTTATCTTTATCTCAGTTACTTTGTCTTCACTTGCAATTGCAATGTTAAAGGTCCTCTTTTCAACATCCATTACTATGAATAAAGAATATTTGTGCAGAGAAATCTTTTCCACTTCAGGGACTAAATCCCTCATCTCACCCAAATCTATGTTTCCCTTCTCAGCATAATGTTTTTCCAAATATTATTTAGATTTATAAGATTCCCCACATGTTTTATCAAAGATGTTTTCTTGTTGCTAAATGTTCTTGAGATGCCTTCACTTTGGAGTTTGCTTTCCTTTTCAACCTCTACAGTGCTAGTGCCACTTTCCACCATATCTAGATTTACTTGTTCTCTAGGCTCTTCCTCCTCTAAATTCACTATTTGTGCAGACTGTGGAATATTCATCTTCTTAGGAAAAATCTGCCGATCACTGGTGCCCATGGCATCTAAACTAATTCTCTTGCTGTAAATACTCATCTTAGGAATGTTGCTTATCAGTTTCAGAGAAACTTGTTGTGTTTGAATTTTTTGCAGGGTTTCCTCCAATTGTTGTGTTTGAGTTGGTTGCAATATTGTTTCTATATCAATACATAATTCTAGATTTGCCAGTTTATCAAAACCCTCAACCTGTTCATTCTCATAAGGGGCATGTTTGTTCATCAATATCCTCTTGGATATGATCTAGTGTGGATCGTAAATTCTTCCCTGTAGCTGTGTAAAACCAAACTCTTTGAGATTTTCTTGAATCCGAGTTAAGCATGGTCTAGTTTTGACAATTAAAGGGCCAATGATAAAAGGTAACTTGAGGTTGGAGGATTTTCACAACTTTAGGAAATTATTTGTCTCAGATATAATTCTTTGCCTGATGAATTCAAGAGCAAAGATTCTGGGGGTCAGAAAAAATGATGCAGGAGCATCGCTCCACCTCAGCACACACCAGTTGATTAGCATGATTGGTGCACATTCAAGGAAGGGAGAGGCACCTCCCTCTCATTATGCCTTCGAAATATAAATCGTGATTAAGACAATCAATGTTGTTAGGCTAGTAGATCCAAGTTGTTCCTTCACACGAGCTGAAGATGAGGTCACCATTAAGTGGTTGATGGTAGGAAGGATCTGTATCTGATTCGGATCAGATTTCCATCATTGTAATCTGCCTCATTAGTTACACGTTTTGAATGGTGATTAGACACCACTATCGTATCTTGGGGGGAAGATCATTGAGCCTCTCTTGTATAAATCCTTGTATTGTATGCTTGAAATAGGCTGCTGGAGTTGATGAAAGGTCATTGTAGTAAAGGAGTTAGTAGAGATATAGATATCGAAAGGAGGAGAGTTGAGAGCCAAGACTCAGTAATAGTCAGGACTCACATATTGTAATGGACATTCCACCATTAATAGAAAGTAACAGATTTTCTTGTTTTTCAATTTATGTATAATGGATGTTTAGTTGTGAATGTTATTCGTATGTGTTTGTGTTTTAGATGTATGTTAGAAATCGTGTGCAGGGATATAATTATCATCTTCTATTTGTGATTCTGTTGAATTAGTTTTGGTTCTCTAGGATAAGTGTAAGGAGTGTGCAACAGAGAGTTGAAACTCTGTGAGCCGACGTAAGGAGTGCATGTATGAACTCATTCAATTCAGAAGAGAAGCTTCCAGGAGGGCACGCCATAATAGTTCAAAGAATCAGAGGGGAATTTCAAGGTTGTTAAATACCTTGGAAATAAAGGTTGTGTGGGAGAAAGCACAGGGCAAAGTTACTGAACACTCTGTAAGATTTTTCCAAGAGGGCATTGAGCTAGTGTGAGTGCGCATAGGATAAACACATTCAGGAGTGTTGGAGACATTGAGACAACCCCAGGGTTATTGACCACTGTGAGGGAGGAAGGATTTACAAGAGTGCATCGACCAAGGAAAGGAGACGCCTTAAGAATTCTGGAAGGGCTCAGGGAGAAACCATCAAAAGGATTAAACGAGTGCAATGAGTGTGCCAAGGATATAGTAAGTTCACCTTACAACCACAATAGAAATGGCGTTAAGTTTTCGGGAAGGAAATAGAAAGTTCGTGGAAGGACGTAGGAGAACCGAGAACCTCGAAGGTTTCAAGCCGAGAAAAATCTCGGAAAAACTAGCACAGAAATTTGCAAGGATTGTAGAAGATGGCCAAGAACAATCTAAGTCTCGGGAAGAAAAAGTGCTAAGTGTCATCAAGGAGGAAGGACTCACCGAAGTCCCGAAGGAAGGAAGAATCGTCCATCATCGAGAGGAGATAGGTGGCAAGATATCAGGAGATCTGGGAGTTGGAGCTCCAAGAGGTTTGCTAAGAGAAAACATAAACCTTCACGAGGTTGTGAAGAGAAGATTGAATCCATACCATTGGATCTAGAAGGGACGCGTGGAAGTGATCTGTATATTTTGGAGGAGTAGTATTACAGTAGATATCCGAGGGGGATAGAGAGAGACTCCCAAAGGTTGGAGTCTGAATAGATTGAAGTCATCGATATGAAGGAGGGACATGGACCATTGATCCTCGCACCATTTGAGTTCATCGATTCAGAGTTCGGGAACGTAGGAGTTGGTTTTCGTGGGACAAGTCAAAGCCCGAAGCCTGAAGTGATTTTGTGGTTTAGCCCCAAGACATAGCCTGAGGTCATATGATAGAAAGGGCCTGGCACGAAGAATGAGTGTCACCGCTAACTTTATTCGAAGGGCCCAGAAGAGAGCCACGAGGTTAATAGGACCCTCACCTAGAAAAAAGAGGGACCTATGACAAAGTACATTGGGTTCTAGCAAGGAGCCAAAGAGTCAACTAGACTCAGGTGTTCAAATAATCCTTGACCAGGAGGTCGAGGAGCCCTGAAGGAGAGAAGGAAGAAGGGGGGGGTCTGCGCCAAAAATAGGCAACAGATAGGGGGATTCATGAAAACCATAAACCCAGATTACTGTTGATTGCATGAATAGTATCCAATCCCCCACTATGTTCTTTGGATTTGGTTGTAGATAGCTCCTCATGTCATTCAAAACTCTAGGTAAGCTGGTGTTGAAAATTAAACTGTAAACTCTGGACATGACTTTGTTTATGAAGATAAGTAATGTAATCCTTTTACATTCAGTTGATATAAATGCTTCTTCATGAAATTTCCTCTTATTGGTTTGTAGGAAAATCTTTAGCAGATAGGTGTAGTATCTGAAATGACTTAGAGAGTGAAAATTTACTAGTTGTTTATGGATATTATCAGCTATGAATTGATCAAAATTGATGCGTACTGACATACCAGACTATGAATTAAAAAAGGTCAAAAGGAATCCGAGCATGAATTCAACTACATGTTTGTCATTGTCTAGACCTAAAACTTGACTCAAAAGGGAAAACACCCATTGGACTTCAATAACCATTATACTCACATTCATTAGCAAAGACAGTCCCTATGAAAAATGTTTCGGTTTGACAATTGTCTGTAAAAACAGATCTCGGACCTCCGATGGACATTCTCTGCATACCCTAATTATCTTTTCTTCATTGAAAGGTTCAGAAATTACGGATAAAGACTCTGGTATACCAATGGAATATCGAATTGATAGACTCTCTATCCTACACATGACCTCCAATCCTTGTTTATTCACGACGACTCTTTCTTCATCTGAATATTGTTTAGCGCACCAACTTATAAATTCATGAAAAGGGAAAGCGATTTCGATAGCATAAGGGACTATGGTGGCCTAGACTGTTTCAAGGAACAATATACACATTCCTACTTTATCAGACAGGTTGTTTTTGGACACAGAGATGGGTGAAATGGTGATTTCAGTATCAAAAATGTTTAAATCTCTGTCAATTAGGGCTTCTTCATTCACCACAGGATCTTGTTCTATTATTGAAGTTATGATAGGATCCATGGTTGCGATGAAAAATACCTAGAAAAGAGAGGAAATTTCATGCAATTGGCATACTGTTGAGTTTCAGTTGAACGAGGGTGGTCGCGCCAAGTTTCAAATGGTCCATTGTTCGAAATAATAATAAACTAAATAAAAAAATGCCCTTTTATACTTTTCCAAATTTCAGGGCCGTGAGGAAGTGGTTTGGGGAAACCCACTTTTCACCGCAAAATGCACATGGTGGCACCACATATCACCAAATGAAAACCATGGTTTGAATTTTGGTCCGCTTTCCAAAATTAACCTCTACACAGTTTCTCCCCCTGAAATCATCCTCGACCATCGATATTGAGAGTTCATGATCCACGATGTATCGGGCACCATCAGCTTAGTGCTCATGTCGGATTTAGCATCTTCCTTCCAGATTTAGCCCCTTCCCTAGTTTATAAGTCTTCCAAACCAATTTAGCGTCTCGCTAGATCCTGAAATCTTGATTTCACATAAAATATTTAATGGTGACTAACACCTACATGAGGGGTTAGGAGGGGTTAGGTCCCTAACAGATCATACTCATTGACATACACATATAATTATAATAATATATATAAGGAATATGAAATCACCAATAACAGGAATTAGAATAAAGAAGAAAATGCAACACACCACTCTTAAGAAGTCAGGCCTCTCATCATCTTGGCAACATTCTACCTTTAAGAGTTTTGCATAGAAAAAATAATTTAAACAAGTCAATTCTAAATACAAAATAATGAATAACTTGAGTATATCATCATCTTAGCAACATTTCACCTCAAGGGTTTTGATGGGAAAAAAATATTTCCAACAAATAATTAGCAACAAAAAAACCAATGAAAATCTCAATATTTGTCCAGATCATTATTATTGTATTTTATTAATTAACATAACATTTAGCTTCCGTTAACAAAACAACAACTTAGATATGATCATACAACTTAGAGATGATGCAAATGACTCTCATCAATCTAGATATGATCATACACCTTAGAGAAGATGCATAGGAATTGATATACATCATGCGAGTACATCTTAGAGATAATACATTGACACCATGCTAGAATGGCTTAGAGATGATGTAGACGATACTCCACATCATGCTAGTACAACTTAGATATGGTGCATTTTCATCATGCTAGTACAGCTTAGAGATGATGTAGTGGAGAGGATGGTTCTTGTAGCCATTGAGGACATTCAGAATATGTTGGGACAATCATTCTCTTAGGACGTATGTACGGATTAGAAGAATGGTCCTTGTGACAATCTATTGAGTGTGCTGAGTTTAGCATGATTTATTCAACATCATGCCTGATTATTCTCGGATGGAGTATGGCCTCAAGAGATGATGTAGTTGATGATATACTTTTGATATCAGGATGCTATCAGATGATACTAATAGTGGTGATGTTGCTCGTGACTTGATCTACGTGATCATGGGATAACCTGTGTGGATATGATGATGCTACTTGATAATACCTCCCTAACTAGGAGGGATTGTTGATATTATGGTAGTTGCGGGAGGTATCAACCTCCATGTGTAACCTCTCACTAGATTAGAATATTGTGGAAGCTAGAGAAACCCTAGAAGACAAGTCGACTCAATAAAACATCTAATATTGAAGTATTAGCCTCTAAAAGAAGAAGTTGGCCTTGACAGGTGACAAAGAACACTATAAATAGAGGGTGCTTTAGCTCATTTGGTCACACACTCTCACACTCAAGATTAAGTAGTGTTCACGTCTAGAGGAGGAGTGATCCAAAATTGGATCTAGGGACTAAATTGGGTCCAAGAAGGCCTAAAAATAAAAGTTCTTTAAATGGATTCAAAACAGACATCTGCATAGGCCTCATTGATATGAACCTAATGCAACTTGAATAGGATCAAATGGATGTCATATGATCCAGATATCGCAGTCTATTCATTTGGCCAAATATAGAAAAACAATGATGATTGTACAGTCCGTACAGTTCCATGTGGCAGCTAACTGTACAGGCCTTACGGTAGTACAACTGACATGGTAAGGTATAGTGGTAGGTTCAGTGTGCTTATGGGGAATACGGACTGAAAAATGGCAAGGTGACTAGGTGTATGGACTGATGACATGTCAGACAGGTGGACCAATCAAGGAGTGACATGTGTCACCATTGTAAGGATAACATGTGGCATGTTCGTATGACATGTGGCAGGGTACAGTTGGAGAAGACACGTGGCAGATGTGGATAATTGATTGAATCTAGTTTTGACAAGTGGTAGGTTATTTGGACGAATAATGTGGTGCCATGTGGCACCCCTCCATTATGTCTTTGGTATGCAAAATTGTTTGGAACTCAACCGGATTTGAACCTCCGACCTCTGACCAGGAAAACGCCTTGGCAAGGGAAGGCTAGCCATCCCACCCTTTCTTTGGGTCTTAACCATATGTGGGTTCATTTATATTTAAAGTTGAGTGTTGGTTAAATTGGCGGAGGATCAGGGTGGCTCTAGGCCCCATCCCCCGGTGTTACCATGCGACCGATGATATATGACCACAACAAAGTCTAAAATAGTTTGTGTGGTTATTAATATACGCTATCCCTCGGATCTCGGTCACATCACCATCCCATATGGCTCAGGGCTGCAGAATAGGGATACACTGGATAAGGGGATGCATGTAGAGGAATAGGGCATGGCTACATGGCCCAAGAAATGGGACCAAGGGCTGCCAAACAAGAGGGTGAGTAGAGGACTAGGGACTAGACCGTGACCATGTGGCCACCACATATATCTAGGAGTTGAGAAGTAAGGGGCCAACACACTACCAAATAATTTCGAGGCCACATGGAGCACACCAATATGATCAGGAGCCGAGAAAAATGGGGTTGCTCCCATATGATTTGCAGAAAGTGGGTTTTAAACATTGTAATATAATTTTAATTGGATTTTCTCAACAATTTTAGAGATTTTGGTCATTTTAGGGGGATATTGGGCCCTTTTTTAGGCCAAATCTTGGGGGAAAGTTGGGAGATGGTTACCAACTTCAGATATATATAAACCATGGGTTCTTGAAGACAAGGGAGGAGGTTGAAGCCATTTTTATGCAGGGAAGTTATTGAGGAGAGCACCTTTGCGGGCCATTTCTGGGCTTTGTTCATCCGATTTCAGTGTCGTCAGTTTTGTTGGGTTCTAGATATATGGTAGAACAACACCAGATCATTTTGTAACCTTTTTGGCACTGTTGTGATGTACGTTTAAATCTTTGAACTGAAATAATAAATCATCACCAACTAAGACAAAGGCCCAGAGACATAGGCGAGATTGTTGAATTCCGTTATCATTTGGGTGTTGTATGGTTTGTTGTTCTTG
>SNQJ01S0072064.1:38027-56796 GCA_010110895.2 Picea sitchensis | reverse complement strand
GTTAGACGTAAAGCATGACGTTGTGTGATCCTTGCTTCTGACCTCGTTGTTAGACGTAAATCAAGATGAGTCATGCTTCTGACCTCGTTGTTAGACGTAAAGCATGACGCTGTGTTATCCTTTCTTCTGACATCGTTGTTAGACGTAAAGCAAGATGAGTTATGCTTCTGACCTCGTTGTTAGACGTAAATCATAACGTCGTTGATTCCTTGCTTCCGACCTAGTTGTTAGACGTAAAGCAAGATGAGTCATGCTTCTGACCTCGTTGTTAGGTGTAAAGCATGACACTATGTGATCCTTGCTTCTGACCTCGTTGTTAGACGAAAAGAAAGATGAGTTATGCTTCTGACCTAGTTGTTAGACGTAAATCATAACTTCGTTGATTCCTTTCTTCTGACCTAGTTGTTAGACGTAAAGCAAGATGATTCCTCACTTCTGACCTTGTTGTTAGACGTAAAGCGAGATGTTGATGTGTTCCTTGCTTCTGACCTAGTTGTTAGATGTAAAGCATGACATTGTGATTCCTCGCTTCTGACCTAGTTGTTAGACATAAAGAGAGATGATGATATTACTTGCTTCTAACCTAGTTGTTAGATGTAAAGCAAGATGTGACTGACACTGAGCTACCAGCTTAACTGCTGTGACATTGAGCTAGTGTAGTACTGTGATGTGATAGCCTAGTGCTGTAATGAGGTATCATTTTTTATGATACATGTTTGATGCAAATGATGATAGCATTCTTTCAAGAATGATGATGTTGTTGATGAAGAAAACTTCCGATGAATCGTAAATGTGCTAGACAATGGTTCAATATGATATTGACGATACTATCCTCCAGATGCCACTGATGATGTAGACCTCTCTCGCCTGATGCTAATGAAGAATACCCTTCTTGTTAAGGGGGAGTGTTGAAATAATGTAACTGCAGAGAGCATTCTTATTATTATTTTGTTATTGGATTAAATCCCCATTGTGGATTAATCATATCATTATTATTATTGGATTAAATCCCCATAGCGGATTAATCATGTCATTATTATTATTGTTATTGGATTAATCCCCATTGAGGATTAATCATGTCGGTAATTGTATAAGGACCAAATCCCCTTTTTCGGATTGGTCATCGCACAATTACCAAGTGTTGAATAAGAAGGCAGCCCCAACAGTTATAATGGAAGACCCAAAATTAATTAAAGGTGGGTTTACCCACCAAGAGTTAGAGGTCGGCCCTGTCAGATTGTGACCTTTCACACGTGCCAGGTTGATATAAATAAGAGGCTAGCACCTCACTTCTTACACACACAACTCACTTGCTCATTCTCTTATGAGGCAAGCTGCAATTAGAAGTTGGAGAGATGAGAATAAGGGTGGTGGATCTCTTGGGGAGGACTTTCTGTATTGGTTTGAGTTATCTCTTAAACATTGTATAATCCATTTATGATAAGGAAGTTTTTGCTGGGTTTTCTTCCCCTAGAGGGTTTCCCAGGATAAATGTTGTGTCTCTTGTGAATGTGTATTTCTCAGTGATCGTGTTCTTATTATGCTCTTATCTAATGAAATGCAAAGAACTATAATAATGGCATAAGAATTAACACACATGACATACTGCAAGTCTACTCCAACTCCTTTCCTATTAGGAATAAAACTTAAGGATGGAGGGGACACTCCATTGGATGAAAACACACTGTACAAATACCTAGTCAGGATCTTGTTGTATCTCACACACTCCAGACCAGACCTCTCCTATGCAGTTGGAGCAATCTCCATGTTCATGCAGGAACTGCATGAGCTATATTGGAAGGATGAAAAGTGTATCCTTCAATACGTATATGGCACCATCATCTTTGGGATTCATTATGCAACAGACTCTACATTGGATCTCATCAAGTTCATTGATTCTCACTGGGCTAGCTATAGCACTGATCGCAAGTCTACAACCGGTTACTCACTCAGTCTTGGTTTTGAGCCTATCTATTGGTTCAACAAGAAGTAGGATTATATCGCTCTATATTCGGCTAAGGTAGAGTATAGAGGGGTAGTTAACATAACCATTCAGGCTATGTGGTTACAACATTTTCTCACTGAGTTGGGCATTTAGTTTCATCGACCGATCGTCATCTGGTGTGACAACCAGAGCTCTCTAAATTTCTGCAGAGATCTAGTTCATAGGTAGTGGATGAAGAACATTGAGATCCACATGCACTACATCCAGGACTTAGTACACAAGGGGATCATCATCCTATATTTATGTCCTTCAACATAACATACTGAATACATCTTCACCAAGACCTTCACTGAGCAAAAGTTTCATTCTCTGCGCAGTCGTCTTGGAGTGAAGGACACAGTTTCCTAGCAACTGTCAATAATTCTTTTTACATACATTGTACCTTGAGGGGGGGATTTTCCCATAAGTGTTTCCCTCTTTCCTTTCTCTATTTTAGTGTATATTTTTTATTTGGGTACCCAACATGGCCTCGTTGCCGAGACCCATTCTTTATTTTCACCATAGTGATCTTCAAGGGGTGTGTTGGAGTTACTTCCCACACAGCTAGGATTTATTTTTCCTAAGGTTTTTCTTTGTTTATTAGTCATTATTCAGTATCCTATATTTTAGGAAAAATATTCCTTTAAGGAGAATATTCTCATTAGTTTTCACTTCAGTTTGATCAGTTGAGTGGTGTCTAGATGCTGCATTGGCATTATCACCATGCATCATTGGGATCATCATCAAATAATGCGCATTGTCCTTGGTATCATCACTAGACTAGCGTATTACCCATGATTACCTGATCTCCTCCTCACTTCACTCTGTTTCAGTCAGTTAACTGAAGACTGATAGACTAGTTAACTCAGTTAGGTGGCAGTTCACTCTCGTAACTTCCTGAGAGACTAGACTAGGTATAAGTTTACTCTCGTAATTGTTGGTATGTGTTCAGATCACTCTAGACCACCACTATGGTGCATTGGCGTCTCCTCCAGTGCACATTGGTTGAGTTATACAGAGTATTTCATGTGTAAATTATCAATTATTCATTTGGTTAAAGAGAATTATTCCATTATTTCTCTCCTTCTTCTCTTTTCTTTTATTTTCTCTGCAACTGTGTATGTCAATTCCCAGCTAGATATATTATATGTAGGTTCAACGCATTTACAAAAATGAGGAAAATTGGTAATATCAAACCTTTGATCTTGTGAGGAAGTAGTTCATAGAATCATACCTATAGTCTTGTGGCATGAAGGGGATGGAAAAAGGAGAGCTCGGAGGAATTGTTGCATAATCATCATTGAGGTTGTAAATATTCCATTTATTTCCATTTTTAATATATAACTTCATCTACAACCTACAGGAAAAAGGTAAGCCATCTACCTTTTCCTTTTTCTTTCTCTCTTCTGATTTCATTAATGAACATATAAATTAGTCTTAAGGGGAAGTTAGTGTCCATTTTTTTCCTTCTATCTTGGATTGAAGGAAACCAAATCCAAGGGGATTTAAATCTGTCCATGGGGAGGAATTTATCACAACACCGAGATGAGTGAGTATGGCCACACATGTTTCCGAACACATTATCTGACATACCACATAAATGGTATAATATTGAAGAATCATCTAAACATACATTCGATTGGAACATAATAAAAAGTAACTTTTTTAAAGACTTTGAGTTCATACTAGAGGAGGCACTTCTACAAGAAGTAGCAAAATAAATCAAAATATTTATATAAAAAACAAGTCTCAAGGAGACGAAAGAAAGATGGAAAGCCAAAGCTGACAAAGGCTCACCTTGACTTGTAATTTCATCTCAACTCAGAACACAACTATTGGCATAGCCCATCGGATAGATATGGAAAATATACATTTTCCAGGAAAGAGTTTCTATTGGAAGAAAAATAACCCAAGTACACAAAGTCATGTTAAGACATATTACACTATGACCAAGGAAGAGAAAGAGGAGAAAGAAGATACAGACAAGCCTAAATTCCCACCAAATTGTCAGAAAGTTTCCAAAGGAGAATGTCAATTACATGAATCAAAAGCACTAGAATGGATGCACACAGAAGTCAAGACCAAACAATTTTACATCTCAACAGATGACTGGCCAAAAATGGAAAGAATAGGAGACAATTGGACCAAAAAGAAAACCTTAGAAATTGTCTACCTATTAAAATAATATCAGGATATTTTCACCAGGGATTATAAAGACTTGAAAGGCTTAGTATAAGAAATAGGTGAAATGAAAATTGAACTAATTCTTGGAGCTAAGATTGTCAAAAAACGACCATATAAATTAGTGCATAAGTATAATACTATCATCCAAAAGGAAATTGAGGCAATTCTAGTTGCTAATATCATATATCTAATTGATAATTTATATTGTAAAATCCCCATGGTCGTACAACCAAAGACGTATGATCCCAAGAATCTACAAATATGTGTCTACTTATGGGGATGAAATCATCAACAAAGTCACAGGGAATGAATTTTATTCCTTTACAGACATATTTTCCAACTACAATCAAGTACCAATAGATAAAGAAGAACAAGAAAAAAATACATTTGTATCTAAATTTAGATCATCTACATATAGAGTCATTCCCTTTGGTCTAAAAACTTCCCTAGCAGGCTTCTCCAGGATAGTGGTTAAGTAATTTCAAAAATATGTATATAAAAAAATGGTTGTATACTTTGACAATTGGACTATCTACAACCTCCTAAAGGATCACATACAATGGCTATGAATGAAGTTGGAGAGATGTAGGCAGATTCACGTATCCTTGAATATGAAAAAATGTATCTTCACCACACCAATAGGAATACTATTGGGAAATATTTTATGTAAAGACGACATCAAATTCGATATGGGAAATATAAAATCATCATCGACCTAAAACCGCCAGTCAATAAAAAACAAATAAAATATTCCTTGGACACTAGATATTATTGAAATTTTATTCAACATTACTCTGATATTAATTTTCCAAATGACGAGCTACTAAATAAAGAAACATAGTTTCAATGGATCCAGGAATGCAACAAATCTTTTGAACTACTAAAAATAAAGTTGGTAGAAGCACCAATACTAAGATTTCCTGACTAGACCAAAAACTTTCATGTACATGTCGATGCATATAATGTTGTTGTAGGCATAATGTTATCCCATCCATACGATGATATGGTTGACCATCCCAATAAATATTCCAACTGAAAGATAAATAAATCATAGAAGAACTACTCGATGACGGAGCGTGAAACTTTAGGAATAATTTTTTCCCTACAAAAATTCAGACACTATCTCCTACCGAATCCATTTGCATTTTTTACTAATCATCAAGATTTTAAATACTTAGTTAACAAACTAGTCCATCATGGTAATATTTTCCATTGGTTGTTACTCTTCCAAGAATTAAACTTCAAGATAGTAGTCCGACTAGGAAAGAAAAATGTCGGCCCAGATAACCTATCCCGACTAGACAAAGAGAAGATATGATTGGGATAGACAATGATATACCAAACACATACCTATTTAGGGTCGAAGTATCCCCTAAGGAATTAGAGGAAATTACAATTTTTTTAGAAGATGGAAAATCACTTGAAGACCTTCTAGCCAATAAGTGGAAGATCCTAGCAATGAAATTTGCTCCATTCACCCTTATAAATGGATAGATTTACAAAATATCACTAGATGATATACTGTGAATATGTGCACTAGAGCACGAGCAAGAAGACATCATTTCTGAGGAACACATAGGCCCAATAGGAGGGAATTTTCAAGTTGACACGACAACAAGAAAAATCCTTCAATCTATTCTTTGGTGGACGACACTACATAAAGATTGTTGAGAGAAAATAAATAAATGTGACTAGTGCCAGAGAATGGGATGGCTATTATGGAGAAAGAAAATTCCTCTGGATTCAATAAACCCAAGTTTACCTTTTGAAATTTGTACTATTGACTTTGTCAGACCCTTCCCAACAAGAACTAAAATATCAGGAGAAAATTACATAATTACAATCATTGAGTATTTAACCAAATGAGAAGAAGTTAAACCAATTGAGAATTGTACAAAAGAAACAACTACGAAATTTATCTATGAAAAAATAATTACCATATTTGGTTGTCCCTTGACAATAATCAACGATCAAGGAACACACTTTATCAATACAAAAACTAAAACACTACTCAAAAAGTTCCTAATCGATCATATAAAAATGATTTTGTATCATCCACAAGTTAATAGAGAAGTTGAATCATTTAAAAAAACACTACACAAGGGACCAACTAAAATATGTCGACTAGACATAGATGACTGGGGTGAGAAATTTCCAACAGTACTATGAGATTACAAAACATAATATAAAAGATCAATCGATCAAACCCCATTCAAATTAGTTTATGGTCAAGAATCTATAATCCCATTACACTTCTTCATTAAGGTAGGTTCCATAGCCTCCACCCTTGAATTTTACCATATACTTAATACATGGCAATGATTCTATCAACTTAATCAACTATAAGAAGAGAGAATGTTGGCACAGCAACACCAAGAAATCCAAAAAAGCCAACATAAATCATGGCATGACCAACATATTAGAAAAAAATGACATCAACAATGGAGACTTAGTATTATTGTATGACAGTCAGCTCAATGAAAAACCAATAAAATTAGAAACGGCATAGTTGGGACCATATGTGGTCAAGGACATCCAACCCAATGGAGTAGTACAATTAGCAACACTGCAAGGGAACCCTTTCAGAAAATTAATCAATGGGGCTTGATTGCAAATCTATCAAACATAGAAACCTAATGTATTGTTGGTAAAAAACATTCTAAAGGAACCAACAAGACTCGACTAAGTCAAAAACTTATCAAGGTGACTTAAGTCGGAAAAAGGAACAAAGATAATAAAAAGAAAAAATGGAATCCATCAAAATATTCATTGCGCAAAAATAAAAAAAGAAATATAGTGGAGAACAACTCATACAATGAATTGGACATGTGTGAATCCATCAACCGCCTTTAGACCCATGAGGAATCCACCATGACATCAAAAAAACATACAAGGGATATATCTCACACAAAATGGATACATCAACAAACCATTGAAGATCACACAACATCTGAAAAGATAGTTGTCCCTATATATTTGTAGCATCTACCTATACGTACATTTCCATTCATATCCAACCACATAGGGTGAGCATGGCCTGCACATGTACAGTCATGCAAGAATAATATTTTTTGCAGATTGTAAATTTCTCACATACTTACCCACCATCAACAGACATGAACCAAGCTCCTTTATAAGAAAACCAATGGCACAAAGGAAAAAAATATTGCAAACAGTCAATTTTCAAAAAAATGCTATGTTGATGATGAGTTTGACCGATGATTATCCACCTAAACCTCTCCCCCCTCTGAGAAAATATAGCCAGCCATATTGGATACAAACATTAGGATGATATGATCAACATTTCGTAAAGGAAGGAATGTCCCTCTGGTACATCATTTTTTCCATATCCAACACAGAGGGACATTAGAGAGTTACTCCTAACATGTAGTCATATCAGTTGGCTATATGGGAGTAGTATGTTTGGGTAGGAGATCCAAGCTACTAGTCCATGGTGAAAAGGGGGGGGTGAGTGGAATATGTTGGGGAATTTTAGACTAAGCAGTCCTAAACACTCTAGGTCAGTACAAGTGCAGTAGTGATTGTCCGACTAGCTTGGTCCTAAACCACTCTCTGATCAAGTACAAGTCTGTGGTAGGTTATGGAAGTCATAGTCCAGTTCAGGTTACTTGAATAAAACTCCATAATCACATCCAACGATTGTTACTATTAATCATTGGATGCATAAATAAAATGTGAAAATATCGTTTCAAGTAACACTTTTCTGATTGTGGACGTCAACAAAAACCAGGATAAGGAGTGGTATCACCAACACATAAAGATTTGAAATTCAACTAATAAAAGAAGGAAATTCAGTATCTAAAGTCTGAAAAACTTCAAATAAGCAATAGTAGTCTAAAGAAATGGTTTCAAACCTATGGAACAACAAGTAAAGAAACTTCATTGGGACCCAGCATCAACATTTTCTTCTATCTTCTTTTTCTCATTATCACTTTGTAATAAGTTCAATGAGGCCATAATAGAATACTTTTGTATTTTGTCACACTCTCATCTTGCTTGGGATGAGAAAGGAATTGAGGATGGGGAAGATGTTGTAGGGACTATTTTGCCCCTCCGACTAGACCAGCCAGTCGACTGGACAATTTGACAGTAGTAGGGAGTTAGGAATTTGGTCGAACAGACAGTTAACGTCGACCGACCAGTTAAGGAATGTAATCGACTAGTAATTGTATGTCACACACACACACACACACACAAATATATATATATATATATAGAGAGAGAGAGAGAGAGAGAGAGAGAGAAAGAGAGAGAGATTATAATGTAAAGGAAAGAAAGAAAAGGTTGTTCTGGACTAATATATAATAAAAGCCACTGATTTTTCTTCCACATTTATGTATGTTCTTTTATATGTCTATGTGCTCCTATATATAAGTTTGTAGTGTGTAATGATATATGTAAGTATATCCTGGAAACCTTCTCGTACTTCCCCTTAGACTACAAAAGAAGCCAAGGTCCTACAAGAAAGGTTTCCTAAAGGGAAATAATTCACCAACAATATCAACTATGGATTGGATAAAATACTAAAAACCCTTGCCAAGGAACCAAAAATTAAAACAAGAAAAGAGATTGAGCACTTACCAAGCCAACAAAGGAGAATGGAAGATCTAGAAACCCTAAACATCCTCCTTCCGAGTGATAAATTTACACCTCAATGGATAAATATTTATATCTTTGTACAATTCTTGAACTTTCACAATAATATATTTGATGAACCAAGAAAGAGATCTCCAAAAATTTACACCAAAAAAACTCCAAGAAATGTATTCTATTAAAAGGCTTTTAAAAATGATCTCCAACAATTCACAACAATTTGGAATGAGAGGGGAGCCTCTATTTATAGAGCATGCTTATACATCCTTCTCATTCATTATTAATTATTTTCCCTAAATTTATCCTAGGAGACTAAGAAATAAGACTTGTCATCCACACAAAGAAGGATCATGATTCAATACATAATCAAATGATGGAAGATGTACATAAAACCATCATGAGAGAGGAATATCCCACAAAAAATGAGGTCAATTTTCTCTCCTAGCACAATGTTCCAAGGAAAGAATGATGTGGAGGCCTTTAAACAAGGTGGGGTAGCCTCCCAAGCAAGAAAATCTCCAATATTCCTCTCCTCCAAGTGGAACAACCTCATGAAAATGTGGATAATTACGTCAAAAGTGGACTACCTCCTCATAATGTGCTCAAGGATTCATCAAGAGTAGTCTCTAAGGTATGAGAAAGCCCTCAAATCAAGAAACGATTCTCCATTAGGCAAGGAAGGTCCATCTCCAAGTCAAATCATCACCCAAAACATCCACATGGCTATCATAAACCCCACATGTGTGGGTTGGCCCTCAAATCATGTGGAAAACACCTCAAAAAATGGTGAAATAAGAGGAGAATTCTAGGATCTATAATGTGGCATGTGTAGAGGATGTCCATGTGTGAAAGAGTATCCTAAATGTTCCCCATAGGGTGTGACCAATGCCTATAAATATGTGTACTACCTCAAGGACTATGACACTTCCTCGAGAGAATTGAAACCAAGTCAAAATATGTATAATCATATCTTATAGTATATGGCCAAAGTGTGATGAATACATAAGAGAGGGATCCATTCTTAGGAATACAATAAGTGTGTTATACATAGTTGTGACAACTTTTACAAAGAGAAACATTTTTACATCATACACAAAGGGGTAAGGATACTATTCATCTCCCCTAGATCATGTGTCCTAGTAGATCCATCCCAAGATGGTTTCATACCTAACCTAGATCATAAATGATCAACATGGTGAGAGTTACCAACACCAACGGGAAGTCAACCGTAGCCATAAAATCAGAATCCAATCTTGAAATGGGGACTAAAAGGATAGACCTTGACTGACCACATGGGATCTGGAGATACCATATAATCCCCCTACCAATACATAGAAGATATAAGTGTGGTCTAATACAATACATGAGTGAAAATACAAGCACCATTTTGGCTCATCATGGTACACTAAAGCACAAAATCCTCTCATGTGACGGTCCACATCTAGAAAAAAATTGTAAGGCACCTCTCAAAGATAAATTCAATAGACATTACAACATTAAAAAGATATGGTTTTTTAAAATGTTAGGGCCTCAATATACTACATTTAATTTGAATGTAAGTGAAATATTTTGTATTACTTCTAATGATTATATATCCATATTAGCATTAACTTGAAAAGAAACTAGGAATCAATGCACATCAATGTACATGATCATGGAGATAAGGCTTTCAATGTGAAATGTTTGAAATCCTTTTGGCGGTGTAATGAACCATTAGTGAAATTTTTAAGATGCTCAATTGAATTTTTAAAATGGATTTATAAACATTGTCAAGTGGGTTGGAAATATGTTTTATGTACATATCTTAAAATCACTCGATGAACTATCAAGGTGCTTTGAAAAATTCCAAAAAGTGTAAGGTACACTGAGTTGAATTTGAGGTTTAACACTCGGTACTTCTCTCTTAAAGGTAAATTCAATAGTGATATACCACATTAAAAAAATATAGTTCTTGAAAAGGTTAGGGCCTTAATCTACTACATTAAATTTGAATGTAAGTGAAAAAATTTGTATTACTTATAACGATTGTATATCTCAATTAACATTAATTTGAAAAGAAACTAGGAATCAATGCACTATTGGTTGTGGAGACTGATTATCTTCCTGTTTCACAGGTATTTGTTTTCAGCCATGTTTATACCCCATGAAGATTATACACCTAGGAATATTGTACACCCCTTCACGTGGGGGGCTTTCCCCCCTGTGAGGTCCGGAGGTTCGGTGGAGAAACCCCTAAAGGAAAAATTTCCTTGTAAATGTATATTGTAATTTCATAGTAAATCTAGACCATTCATTATAATGTCGCAGATCTGATGGTAGAATTTGTGTTAGGGTTTTCTTCCCTAGAAGGAAACCCTTCTTTATGATAGAATTGTATTGTGGTTGTGTATTATTGTGAATATTATATTCTGAGAGAGGAGACTGTAAGAGAAATAAGAGGAAGCTACAACACATGTGTTGTAGGTTGTATCCCTTCATTTGTTGGATAATAAAAAGGAAGGACCTAGAAATTTCTCTAGTGGACGTAGAAAACACTGGGTGAACCACGTATATATGTGTCTCTATTGTATTGTGTATCTTTTGTGTTTTATTTCAACATTTGTTTTTATTTTATTTATCCACGATCTTGTTTTTCTAACAACCGGTATCAGAGCGAAATGTAACTCACAGGAAAAGAGGGTTCCGAGTTCGAGTAGGAGCAATGGCGGAAGATGGAAATTTTAGGGTCAATAAATTTAATGGCCAAAACTACCAGTTATGGAAGATGCAGATGGAATATTATCTATATCAAAAGGATTTATTCCTCCCATTGGGTGGAATAGAAAATATGTCGACGACCATGAAGGATGAATAATGAGAGGTTCTTAAAATAAAGGCACTATGAACGATACGACTGATGTTGGCAACGTTGGTGGCTTTAAATATTTCAAAAGAAAATACAATGAAGGAGCTGAAGGACACATTAGATAAATTGTATGAAAAACCCTTGGTGTCCAATAAGGTATTTCTAATGAATATGGTATTTAATATGAAGATGTCATAAGGTGGGTCAGTTTCATATCATTTAAATGAATTTAATATGGTTACTAATTAGATATTTTCCATAAAAGTGGACTTTGATGATGAGGTTAGGGCTCTTCTAATATTGTGCTCATTGCCAGAAAGTTGGACTGGCTTGTTCATGGATGTAAGTGACTCTGTCTCTGGTTCAAACACTTTAAAATTTGATGATGTTGTTGGTGTTATCCTTAGTGAGGAAATGTGACGGAAAATCATAGGTGAGACATCAGGTAATGTGTTAAACATGGAGAATAGGGGAAGACAAAAGGATAGAGGAAAGGGCTCAGGGAACCACAGGAATTATAGGAAGGTTAGATCCAAATATAGACTTGGAAAGATAGAGTGATGGAATTATGGGAAGAAAGTACATTTGAAGAAAGATTGCAGAGCTCCAAAGAAACAAAGAGATGGACAGCAGGAGAAAAATCAGGAATCAAATGTAACAGGTGATGTGTTACAAGATTATTTTATTCTTTCTGTAGATAATATTTTTGAGCCTTGGGTAGTAGATTCGGAGGCTTCATTTCATGCTGCACCCCATAGGAAACATTTTCAATATTATGTTCAAGGTGATTTTCAACAGGTTCATTTGGGTGATGATGTACCATGAAAAATTGTTGGAATGGGAAAGGTAAAAATAAAACAAAGGAATGGAAACCAATGGTCGTTGAAAGAGGTAAGACATGTTCCAAATCTAAGGAAAAATATAATTTCAATAGGGCAGTTGGAAAGTGAAGGTTTCATATCTATATTTACAGATAAGGCATGGAAGGTCACCAAAGGATCACTGGTGATAGAAAAAGGAGAGAAGGTAGGTACATTGTATTTGTGTACTGGTAATACTGACTCAAACATTGTGACATTTAGCTTCTACAGGAGTGGATACAACATTGTGGCATCATACGATTAGACACATGAGTGAGAAGGGGATGCAGATACTTCACGAAAGAAATTTTTTTCCAGATCTTAAACAAATTGATTTGGATTTTTGTGAGCATTGTGTTTATGGAAAATAGAAGAGAGTCATATTTCTCAGAGTCGAAAAAGAAAAGAAGAGTGAAAGGTTAGATCTTATGCACACATATGTATGGGGACCAGCTCAGGTATCAACTCTTGGTGGCTATAGTTATTATGTTACTTTTATTGATGATGCAAATAGAAAAACTTGGGTTTATTGCATTCGACAAAAATATGATGTTTTTGATACTTTTAAGAAATGGAAAGATTTGGTTGAGAATGATATAGGAAAAAGGTTGAAGTGTCTCAGATCAGGAAATGGAGGTGAATATTGTAGCAAGGAGTTTGATTATTATTGTTAATACTATGGGATTTGTATAGATAAGATAGTTCCAGTAACACCACAAGAAAATGGTGTGTCATAAAGGATGAACATGACAATCATGGAGCATGCAAGGAGTATGAGATTACATGTTGGTTTTACCTTATAGTTCTGGGAATATGTTGTAGATATTGTTGTTTCCTTAATAAAAATAGGACCTTCAAGCTCTTTGAATTGTGGATTTCCATAGGATGCATGCACAGGTAAAAAGGTAAACTATTCTTTTTTGAAGACTTTCAATTGTGAATATTTTTTCCATATTGATCAAGAAAATAGAACAAAGCTTGAGGAAAAATCCAAGAAGTGTACCTTTATTGGATATGGTGTTAATGATTTTGGTTATCACTTATAGGATTATGAAAATCACAAAATCATTAGGAGTAGAGATGTCATATTCAATGAGAAGGTCATGTACAAAGATCAATTGCAGGGAAAGAAACAAGAGAAAGAAAAACCAAAATACACAGTGCTGGATGAGATCACTGAAAAAGAAAATCCAAAGGTACCAAAAAATCAAATTGTACAAAAATAGGAGATGCATGTACCTCAAACTCCTACAAGTGTTGTTAGAATATCTACCAGGTTAAGTATACCCCATGAATGATACTCTCCTTCATTGTGTTATTTTTTGTTCATTGATTATGGTGAACCAGGATGTTATGAAGAGGCAATGAAGGTAGACACTGAAAAAAAGTGGGAGAAAGGCATGAAAGAGGAAATGGATTCCTTGGTAAATAACCAGACCTAGGACTTGGTTTAGTTTCCTGCAGGAAAAAGAGCATTGCAGAATAAATGGATTTACAAGTTGAAGGAAGAAGATGGAGGAAAAAAGTGGTATAAGGATAGAATTGTTGTAAAGGGGTTTGCACAAAATAAAGTTATATATTTTGATTAAATATTATCTCCTATTGTTAAAATGAATTCAATTAGGATTATTTTAAGTCTTCTAGCAGTAGAAGATTTACATCTTGAACAATTAGATGTAAAAACAACTTTTCTCCATGGGGATTTGGAGGAATATATTTATATGCAGTAGCCACATGGGGTATGAGGTCAAAGGGAAGGAAAATTTGGTATGCAGGTTGAAGAAGAGCTTGTATGGACTAAAGAAAGATCCAAGGAAGTGGTATTTTAAGTTTGACAAGTTTATAACAAAACAAAGTTATAGTAGATATCATTTTGATCATTGTGTTTATTTTAAAAGGCTAGAAAATGGAAGTTATAATATCTTGCTATTGTATGTAGATGACCTTCTTCTTGCAGGGTCTAATATGCAGGATATAAATGTGCTCAAGAATAAATTAGTTAATTCATTTGCGATGAAGGATTTGGGTGTTCCAAAGAAAATCCTTCATATGAGAATAACAAGAGACAGGAAAAATCACAAATTGACATTGTTTTAGGGTGAGTACATAGAGAAGGTGTTGGAGAGGTTTAGAATGCAAAATGAAAAAGCACTTAGTACACCTTTGGCCAACCATTTCAAATTAACTAAGGAAATGTGTCCCAAGACACAGGAGGAGATAGAATACATGTCCATGGTTCCTTATTCATCAACAGTTGGCAGCTTGATGTATGTGATGGTTTGCACAAGACCATATATTGCACATGCAGTGGGATTTGTGAGTAGATATGAACAATCCAAGTAAAGAACAATGGGAGGAAATAAAGTGGATTCTCAGGTATTTGAAAGGTACTGCTACTCATTCATTATGTTTTGAAGGTTCATACATTGTTCTACAAGGATATGTTGATTTAGATATGGTAGGTGATAAATATAGCAGGAGGAGCACCACGGGGTATGTTTTTACTGTAGGTGGAATAGCAGTAAGATGGATTTGAAAACTACAAAAGGTTGTTGCACATTCAACAACAGAATCATAGTATGTTGTTGCTACAGAGGTTAGTAAAGAAATGATTTGGTTACATAGGTTTATAAAGGAAATGGGAAATAAGTAGGATAATAGTAGGTTGTACTATGACAGTGAGAGTGCCATTCATATTGCAAAGAAATCATCCTTCCATTCGAAGACTAAGAATATACAACTCAGGTATCATTTAATACGATATGTCCTGGAAGATAGACATTTGAAGTTGGAAAAGATACATACTAGCCAGAATCCTGCAGACATGCTAAAAAAGGGAGTAACCAGGGAGAAACTGAGTTCCTGCTCAATTTCAGTTGGTATTCAAGCATGAATGTGAATATGAGAAATTTTCCAAGTCCAAGAAGGATCATAGTCTATCATATACAACAATAGTAGAGTTATCAATCTCAGTCTCCAAGTGGGATATTGTTGTTTGTGGAGCCTGCTTATCTTCCTGTTTCATAGGTCTTTATTTTCATTTGTTTTTATACCCCATGAAGACTATACACCCTGTAATATTGTACACCCCTCCACATGGAGGGGTTGCAGGGGGGGATTACCCCCTTATGGGGTATGGGGGGTCTACAAGGGATCATGGGACAACATTCTTTGATGGGGGTTTGGGGGCGAAGCCCCCAAAGGAAAAATTTCCTTGTAAATGTATATTGTAATTTCATAGTAAAACTGGACCATTCATTATAAGGTCGTAGATATGATGGTAGAAGTTATGTTGTAACACCTCAGGTTTTGAACCCCCATTTTCAATAATGTATTGTTACAATGCTAAGAGGCTAGGGTGCCCAAACAATTATTAAAAGGCCAGTGTGCCCAAGACATGTAATGTTTTTTTTTATCATTATTAATAATAAATACATGGATGGTTGTTAGATGGATAAGGACTAGAGTTATAGGGGGCTATGATTCCACAAGAGAGGGGCCTTGAGGGGCTAAATGTTTATTCCTATGTTAATTAACCTTTTTGCCTAAGGGAGGGCATCGGTTACGTGAGCTTCTTGGGGAAGGCCAAGAGGTTCTTAATTCCCCATGAAGTTACTTAAATCCATCTCTGGCATGATGGGGGGGGTTGAATGATGGCTTGTTTGTTGATTTCCGTACCATTATTTCCCTCACGCACTTTCATGCACTCACTTACCCATTTATTGATCCATCCTCACCTGCATCTTGGCTTGGAAAAGGGAAAGGAACTGTTGAGAATTAGCCATGAGATAGTTGGTTGTAATGGTCATTGGTGCAATCCAGCCATGGCCTAGGACCTGCATGTATGAGATGCAATGGCTTGTCCCATGTTTTTCTCAACTGTGAGTCCTGGGAGTTCTAGCATTGATATTTTGGACCAGTTGTTCTAGAGGCCCTGGGAAAAGGAGAAGGACTGCCTGGGGGACTGTGCGGAAGAGAAGGGTGGAGGTTCGTTCTCTTGGGGTGGTACAGGCTGGGTGGAAGAGAGTTGGGTACTTGGATTGTTGTGGGTGCTGGGAAACCTGTGAGATCTTGAGAGATGACTAGTTTGGGAACCCAAGTACACTCTGGAACCTTCCTTATGGATTCATAGCCCTAGATCGGGGGTGACACTGCTATTGAGATTTGGAGCAGTGGTGTCTATGGTTGGGTGGAATGTCCTTGGTATGCAGCCAGTTGGTGTTGCCTTTTTATAAAGATAAGTGCTCTCTATTGTGATATTATTATCTGTGTATGAATGTATTATGCTATGTATTTTAATTATTGTTTAACTAAATCTTAGATTATGCATGCTTGCTGGATATTTTTGTGCATGTCGCTAAATATTGTATCTTATGCATTCTTATTAATGAAAGAAGGTATCGGTAAGAGTACAAAGTCCAAGGGTGGGCTTGAAGGTAGCATGCCCATGCCTGTGGATGGCTGGGTATGTTACAGTTTGGTATCAAAGCTTCTGGTTGAAACACTGGGCCAGTATGGGTTGAGTCTGTTGGTCAGATTCTCATGGTTGAGATAAAATTCTGACCATGAAGTTGAAAATCTAAGGAGGAATGGTGTTGTAGAATCTACACAAGAGTTAGATCTTCAGAGATCCATTGTAAGGGGTTCGAAGGATCATGACCATCCCCCTTCCAATTCGAGACCGATCTCCACTGTAGGATTAGGAGAGATCCAAGATCGTTGGATCGGAGGACAGGTGAACAAGGGTCATTCGATGAAAAGGAAGCAAGGGCTAAGGTCACAACTGTCAGATCCCATTGGAGAGTGACATCAACGGACAGGAGGCATTGCGGGGAACGAAGTTGCATGGGAGATAATTTCCCAAGGCGGTCCTACAATCCAAACCATAGTTTCACCAAGACATTATGTGTCAGCATCAGGAGAATTACAGGGTGAAAAGAAGGTTACTCCAAACCGTCGATGTGTACCCCTACAAATTGAAAGGCATGCGGTGATGTGACATCTTAGTACTCGAGCGATGAACCTTCAAAGAGAAGAAGTAGTTGAGGATCGTCGATATGTAGAAGGACATGCATCAACCAATCGTGTGCTTCGGGTGAAAGCACTCCTGGAAAAGGCAAGCAAGGAGAAGTTGAGAATTGAGATTTCCAAACCCCAGAGATCCGAAGTGAATTATAGTCGTCCGATCCAAGAGGACACGTGGCAGAAATCCATGCACTTCAAGGAAAATATAAGGTTGAGAATTGATTTCTCCAAAATCCGGAGACTCGAAGAAACCATAGTCGTCGATCCATGGGAGACACACGTTAGTAGATCGTGAGCTTCGGATTAAAACATTTCATAAAAAGTTGAATTTTTATTTTTCTGAAGTCCGAAGGCTCGAAGGATTTGCAACGGTAACTTTTGAAGTCCTGAAGTCTGGGGTTAATATGGGTCGTATGATAAGGGAGACACATGGTGATATT
Organism: Picea sitchensis; assembly: GCA_010110895.2. NCBI lineage: Eukaryota > Viridiplantae > Streptophyta > Pinopsida > Pinales > Pinaceae > Picea > Picea sitchensis. Next base: position 38,844 of record SNQJ01S0072064.1, on the reverse strand, counting down.
TTGGTCGGTTCGGGAAATTGGAGTTTGGGAGAATTGGAAGTGTTCTATTGTGGAAACTCTTGAATTCCTGAAGCCCGAAGAGTCGAAGGGGTGGGGCGTGATGATGTCACCAAGAGGTGATATGGACCCCAGAATTTTTGAAGTGACGTGGCTTGTAGACGTCACCGGGGAAGATGTGGACACATGGGATGTGTGCCACATGTCAGTAAGTTTTGATCATGTGAATGATTGAAATGTCAGCTTGTAATGGCTGGATTTACATATTACTTCGATTTTTTTTGATAAACTAACTAATTTCATAACACAGTAATGAAATAACAGTAACTTCCGTATCATTCTTGAAATTTTACTAATTTAACTCATTCCTATGCAATTTTGTCAATATAGCAAGATTTAATAGCAAATTAATTCAAAACAATGCATAATTCTTACATGAACCTGATGCTACTATTTTCTCGCCGCTTGCTTCCTTCCCGCTCCTTTAGAACACAACCCAAAACCGACCTCCCTGCCGACTAGTTAGCTCCTAGCCCTAGGATATCAATGGATATCCTAGCCCTCCGAGCCCAAAACCCCCAGCAACCCCCGGTGCACTGTGTAAACTCCACTCCAAGTTTCACTCTGTCAATCCTCCGCTCTCCCAAATTTTATCCCCAACTCCCCGTAACCTGCTTCTTCCCCCAAACTCCTTCCCCCTTATCCCTCCTTCACCGACTTTCCTTTCATTAAATTCCTACCTAATATCTTATCCCATTATTAAATATCTTATCCCATTTATTAAATGCCTTATCCCATTTATTTAATGCTCCTTATCCTT
>SNQJ01S0072064.1:3513-38017 GCA_010110895.2 Picea sitchensis | reverse complement strand
AATAGAGTTAATTAGTTTAATAAAATTAATTTAATTATTTTTACTTAATCAATTAACTTTATTAATTTCCTAAATTTATAATTTATTAGTTATTAATATTTATTTCTATATATTATTTTTTTATTATTATTATTATTATTTTTTAAATTGATATCGTAAAGAAAAAGAGTGATAAATACAATTATTTGCTAAATAATTAACTTAAAATGGACTTACCCAGCTACATGCATTTTTCATGCGCTCCACGTGTTAGTCCGCCTCCTTCTCCGCAGGCTCGTTGTTCGGCTCCTTCGCAAATGCTCGGCTCCCTCGCAATGCTTTTGCATTCTGTAACATGGCGCTTTTGACCAACCGCTTGAGGACTTTCGTTCCAGAAGTTAGATTTGGTTTAAGCTTGTTAAATGTTCACAAAGATGGCAATCTTGGGCGATGGAACTGTTATCAGTCATTTGTTTGGCACTCGAGGAAAAGATGGATGAACTTTAGTTGTTGGAGTATACTCAGGAATCACATTCATGGCATGCAGAGGAATGTGGTTTTCATGATTAGGTTAAGGATGCATTGTGAGGTTCCTGGTTTAATTACGCCTGCAGTGAAGGGTTTATGCATGCACTGTAATGTATATGGCATCATAAATCAATCATTCTAAAGACTCCTTTACTGCCCATATTTTTCGCAACGAGGGTGTGTGTGTGGACGGAAAAAGAGAGATTGCAGATCCGAAGCCGGCGAGGAAAGCAATCGTATTCAAATCACAGGTTTAGTTATTCTTTTTTCTTTATTCTTCATTCACAGGTTTATTGTTGTTTATTTTATTTGCTTTGTTTGCCTACGGCTCCTCCCCGTGGCTCGATGCATCGGCGTCGATTTGGTAATCCCTTGAGGCTTTACTAGAAACCATCAACGAAACTCGACTTTCCAAGGTATTTCCAGACTTCCTCATAGTGTATTATACATTTCTTCTTACTGATATACATTTCAAGGGTTTCGATTATTGAAGTCTTAATTTTTTTTTGTCCCTATGTATTACTGTTTCGGAAGTTCGGCTCTCTGTTGCTATCCGTTAAGTTTTCAATAATTCTTCATTTTTTTATTTTTTTTGCAAAACAAAGCCACCAGGCTGGGGTTTCCACTTGTTCAGATCTGTTCCGTTGTGCCATGTTGTGTTGCTGGTGAGTGGACAGTAGAGCCTGCGTTATTTACTAATATAGTGGAACTTCAATTGAGCCATCAGGAGGAGGCTATGGTCTGTAAATGTTATACTCCTGCCCTAAGTGAAATCGGAGTTTAAAACTCGATATTCTCGTGGGGGTAAATATTTCCTATCCTTTTCTAAGGAAAGAAGGTGGGTGGTAGAATCACTCCAGCGATCCTTCCACATCAGGCAATATTTATCATTCCTGATGAGGATAAGCGCGCGGTAGCTATGTCTGATCCGTCACGAAATATGGAGGGCAAAAGGATAATAGCAATCCGATCCATCATAATAGTGGGGTCAAGAGTGATAGAAATTATTCCACTGGTTAACCCCTCCCTCTCAGAAGGCTCTCGCCCCTCTCATAAGCCATTCAGTATCAAGAAATTCAATCAATAAATGCCCATCCTGGAAGACCTATCTAATAAACGCACCCACCTGACCTCTTCAGTAAATGCACCTGGGTCGTCTGTCCATTGTATATTTTGTGTTTTATTGGGAGGCATTATTATCAATAAACACAATGTTTGGAAGCCTTTAATTGATATTACGGAAAATATTTGAAGTTTGATTGATTGGGTTATACATGGCCTGGGAGGTGCTATTATGGTTATTTTCCTTCATATTCGTCATTGCACTCCTCGGATTCGTGGTATACCAGTTGATATGCTTATCAGACTTGGAATTTAACTACATCAATCCTTATGATTCAACATCCAGAATAAATAGGCTTGTAATTCCGGAGTTCATGATTCAAGGTTTCCTTTGTCTGCTCTTTCTCCTTACTGGGTGTTGGTTCATGTGTCTAATCACTGCACCGCTTGTATACTATCACGCACAATTGTATGTGAGGAGAAAACATTTGGTTGATGTAACATAAATATTCAACTTACTCAATGCTGAGAAGAAATACCGCATGATTAAGCTTGTGTATTATCTCATCCTTTTCTTCATTGTTATTTACAGGCTTGTGTCATCATCTGTTATTGCACTTCTAGAGGGCGATGATGATGCTGTCGACACGGGGATACTTTGAGTTGCACGAATTATGTTTTGGATAATATTCACCCTGGTAAGTTTTGTTGCTCAATGCTCAATGACATTTGGTTTCAAGCCTATATTTACAGTAAAGAGTTATTTTTCTTTCCTGAAATGATGAAATGCATTTTGGATGTTCATGCCTAGAACATTTGGGTTCTCACTGACCTGGATATTTCCCTGTATGCTGGGTAGTTTGGACTTCTTTAAATCTTGGATACATCGGCTCTCATTATTTTGTTTAATAGTTCTCATTATTTGATTGAATCGTAATTATAAAATGGTGAAAAGTCAAGAAACTTAGTGCTGGGATATACTAGACTGGTGTGGAATATGTTTATGAATGAGTAATCATTAAATTTATCTAAAGGATTTGTAGTTTTTTTTTTTTTATATTATTACTTTCTTTTAAAAGGATTTTATCGTTTCCCCTATGTCTGGAAAAAAAATATTTTACAAAATGTAAATGCATACTTGAAACTATTTTCTATTTACATTCGTTGGTAATTTATCTATAGCTATATATATGCATTTAATAGCATACAATTCTATTTTCCTACGTTTTATCTATTGTTTTTCTTAATATTCTTTTTACGGTCTAATGCCATTTCTCATGTTTTGTTTGCAAGAGTTAAGCGTGGCTGGAGTTTTTCTCAAAAGAATGTACAAATAAAAACTAAATGTACAACTAAAAACTACCCCTTATTTAGGCCCTCGGTTCCAGATTTGAACCAGGGCTCTGATACCAAATGTAATGGCTGGATTTACATATTACTTCGATTTATTTTGATAAACTAACTAATTTCATAACACAGTAATGAAATAACAGTAACTTCCGTATCATTCTTGAAATTTTACTAATTTAACTCATTCGTATGCAATTTTGTCAATATAACAAGATTTAATAACAAATTAATTCAAAAGAATGCATAATTCTTACCTAAACATGATGCTACTATTTGCTCGCCACTTGCTTCCTTCCCGCTCCTTTAGAACACAACCCAAAACCGACCTCCCTGCCGACTAGTTATCAATGGATATCCTAGCCCTCCGAGCCCAAAACCCCCAGCAACCCCTGGTGCACTGTGTAAACTCCACTCCAAGTTTCACTCTGTCAATCCTCAGCTCTCCCAAATTTTATCCCCAACTCCCCATAACCTGCTTCTTCCCCCAAACTCCTTCCCCCTTATCCCTCCTTCACCGACTTTCCTTTCATTAAATTCCTACCTAATATCTTATCCCATTATTAAATATCTTATCCCATTTATTAAATGTCTTATCCCATTTATTTAATGCTCCTTATCCTTTATTTAATGTTTGTTATCCCACTTATATACGTAAGTTTTAATAATTTAAATTATCAACCCTATTAATTCTTTACTCACATAATTAAAGAGTTGATTGACATTTAAAATAACCATTGACAATTATGAACAATTAATTAGCCAGTAATTAATTTAGTTAATGGCTATATAAGAAACAATTTTGGGATTAAATTATTAGTGGTATAATTAATAATCAAGGGGTGGATTACAACCACACCCACCCTTTGGAACTTAGGTCCAGTTAAGGTATCTTAGGGTACAAGAACAAGAACATGGTTTGCATTCATAACAATATACTTAGGCACTGCTCAGGTAAGTAAGTCCAAGAAAACTCATACACGTACTAGTGTATGTACAAAGGAAATGTATGAGTAGCTAGGTACCTCTGAGTCTAGTGCATGTACTAATCAAAACCCCACAGTCTTTTTGGTAATTTATGTATTACATTCAATTTAATTGACAAGAGACTAGTCTTTTACAAAGAGACAATAATCGATTAATTGTGTGAGAGGGTTTAATTACAATTGTTTGGTTCAATAATTTATTTTAAACAGCGGTGGTTAGTTACATAATAATGAATATTCATATATATACATTTTCTTCATCAAATCCCACCCTGAATGGAATCTCCATATAGTCCTCAGCTATTACTACTCGTCTTCCTCCCAGCTTCATACAGCTCAATTCCTATCAGTCCTCGCTAAAACTATCTTGGAATGCATCCAACTATATTGGCCTAACTCAAATAGAACTTCGTGAATGGAGATGTCGCTATCTCGACCAGCTTCCCTAGCAGTGGCCGGAATCATCATCCACCACGACACGGGGGCGTGACTAACCGTTCTCCCACATGACAGGGTTTGGAGTTACCGCGATTGGAAATGCCTCCACCCTCCTAATGTCGGATCTGGGGTCCACCCTGGGTGGCCCACCCTACAATGGAGGGATCGCGGTTGGAGATTCCTCTACCCCTCCTAACAGAACCAGGTCAACACCCTACAATGGAATATCTGGTGGCTTGCAGTGTTGATGGAGGTTTGTCATGGATTGTCGGTTTGGGTGGTAGTGTCATTGCAGTCAATACAGCGATCCACATATCATAGAAATGTATCCAAGCCAATATAAATTTCAAATACAATATTCATACCATAATGTTTCTCGGTCGGTGGTCACGATATACACTTTCATCATCATTATCCCTTGGCTATTTAAAAGCCCATAACCTGCAGATTAGTACGTAACACAAACTCATACATTTCTATGCATTATCATCCCGTAATTGCATTACTATCATCATTTCAATTTGGGCATCCGTGCCGATACATTAACATCAAATTTTCGGTGGCATTGGATTTCATAATATGCCATAACTCAAATTAGGTCACCCATTCACAAGATCATCATTTTGCCCAAAATAGATTGCAGCATTATCCGACGATATTGACGATTATTTAAACATTCCATTAAATTCACATTCTCACAATATGTGCATCATCATGTATCATCATCCAACAACATTTAAACATTTGTAAATTTACATGGCCAGATAGCATTACATGTATCTATTCATCAATAACACTTAAACGATGATAAAATTTTGTTTCGCAATAGATAGCGTACCTTACATCATCATCAATAACACTTAATTGTTCATAAAATTTACGATTTCATGGCGAATTGGCATTACGTGCATCATCATCAATAACACTTAAACATTACGTTTAGGGTTCATAAAATTTTTGAGATTTAGGTACTATTACTTAATAGTTTCAGAGTGAGAAAATAAAGTTAAACCAGTACCTCGAGGGGCAATCTGGTTGTCTAAGTCAAAGGTGGTGTTAAATACACACACAACCGAAGCTTACGTATTTCTCGGGTGGAACAAAATAGTGAGGGACTGATTGGTAGTGTCGGCGTCTTCCCAATTAGCGGATCTGGATATACTTGTCCCCTTCGGACTGTCTAGCGTTATTTGTGATGATCAAAGTTGTGCTGTTACTTCGACTATAATCCCTGCGACTTTTGTCCTTGAGCAAATGCGTTACCATATGGCGGTGGCCTTGAGGCCCCTCCCCTAGAAATGTCCTCGGGGCCTTTCCACCTACGATAGAACTAATCTTGGGAAATGTCGATCTTGCACCCCCTGTCAAAGTTCATATGTTCTTCCACGTAAAACGCATTTTCCACCATACTGCTTCTGCGAGAAGACGGTTTCCATATCCTCACCATAGCTCTTATCTGGGGTTCAATCCATAGGCGAAGTGCTTTCACGCCTATAGTTGATGGTATCCATATCGACACATATTTGACCAGTTCCATAAGGCTTTGATCTCATATTCTTCTACCATTTTGTTTCTCTGTACTAAGGCATGATACTTTAACACGTGTTCTGTGTCTGCAGCTAGTAGATATTCTCCTAAGCTTTTTCGAGAAAAGGTTGAATCACGTAATGGGCAGGTTAGTGTACTTCAGTTTGCCCCACCGGTTCAAAGTGACGTGTCCAACAAGCACAAAGAGTAGATCGCCTTTGAGTTGGGCGCGCCAGTGCCGGGGCAAAACAATACGGTGTTACCTTCCAAACCAATAGCTTCCAGCGGTTGCTGGCAGAAGCAGCGACCTCAGAACGGAGTTTGATCTTCGCAACTCTCGTGTGATGTTGGTCGATTCTCCCACAGATCCCTTGGCCGGATTGCAGTTCGGGCGGTGGGGTTCCACTTCGATCAACTGGCGGTTTAAAGTCTAGTTGATGGCTTCCAGCAGTAGCGATTATGAAGAACTGGATTCGGGCGATGGTGGTGGTGGCGGTGGTGTTGGAGGTGCTACGATGACGGCTCCCCGCCTTGACTCCCTCGGAGTCACGACCATCTGTGTGCTTTGACACGGATCAGTAATAAAGTTGTCGGGGTGAGTTCGGGATGTTTTAAAATTAGTGCTACTAAACTTTGAAATGGGCGTTAGGCATTAAGTTTTCTTTACTTGTCTTTAAGCGGACGGTACTCCATTAGGGGATTGGATAAGGTTAGGGTTAGGTTTAAGCATCTAAGCCGCCCTATGAAAAGAACTTCTTCGGTTTCCCTTGCGCACGGCTATACTATCCTTGACCTTCCTGCGCAGCTTCCTATGCTTGCGGCTCCTAATGCGCGTACCGCATTTCCCTTCATGCGCTGATTTAAGTGCGTTACTTTAATTTACGCTAACAACTTGATTAAAAATGACTTATGACCTTGTGTTTGGTAATTGCGTAATGTCGCGTACACCTATTGACAATGGGCACAATCGGCGTCTTGCCGTCTTTACTTTACCTTAAGCCACGATATAGTGGCTACGCGTTGAAAATGCTTGGCACATTCTTAGTCATCCTCCAAATCAAACGTTCGATTTGTTCATAACTTTTCTTGCATTTATCGGGCATCCGTTAACGTATTTTACTTTTTTAACATTTACCACAATTAGCATAAAAAAATGTTGTAAGGTTATATAATTACCCGCATTTAATGATTAAATAGGGTTAAACTACAACAACTGAATAGTAGTATCCTGGCCCCGCGATAACGTTTGGCGTTTACCGATTAACTATGTACCTTTCGACGTTAGTCTTCTTCGTAAGACGTTGTGTTGAGCATATACGTCCCTTTGTCGGCTCCTTTTATGTCTTTGGTGCTTGATATCTTGGCATGTGACCCGTATGGCTCTAAAAGGTGCTTGATGGCTTGGCATGTGGTCTTGGGTATGACAATTAAAGATGACTAAATGTTAAATTAATTGTAAAGAAATAGCGCCTGGCGTGGTAGAGGCTGACCATTATTAAATCTTTACCCGATTGGGGAGATTAGGGTTCAATCCCACCCATAAAATTCTTAGCCTATATTACTCAGAGCTTAACTAATTGAATTAAACTAATTAACTTTATTAATTTTATTAAGAGCTAATTAAAACATTAGTTAAGTTAATAGAGTTAATTAGTTTAATAAAATTAATTTAATTATTTTTACTTAATCAATTAACTTTATTAATTTCCCTAAATTTATAATTTATTAGTTATTAATATTTATTTCTATATATTATTTTTTATTATTATTATTATTATTTTTTAATTGTTATTATTATAAGAAAAGAGTAGTAAATACAATTATTTGCTAAATAATTAACTTAAAATGGACTTACCCAACTACATGCATTTTTCATGCGCTCCAAGTGTGAATCGCCACTCCTTCTCAGCGAGGCTGGATTTGTTGGCTCCTTAAAATGCTGAAACTCCACCGCGATGCTTTTTGCATTAAGCGGCTGTAAGGCTTTTTGATAACCGGCAGGGACTTCGTTCCAGTTAGATTTACGGTTTTAAGCTTGTTAAGTATTTCATAAAGTGGCGAATAGCAGGCGATGGAGCTGTTATCGGAGTCATTTGTTTGGCACAGGAAAAGATGGGATGGGCATTGTTGCTGGAGTATACTCGGAGATGCATTCATGTCACGGAGGAATGTGGTTTCATGATGGATTAAGGATGCATTGTGAGGGTTCACTGGTTGATGCGCTGCGGGTGGGGTTTGTACATGCTGCTATGGTGTATATGGCATCATAAATCGTCATTCAAGGGCTCCACTTCTGCCTTATATTTTTACATAGCGGGGTTATTGTGTGTGGACCCAGGAAAAGTGCGAGATCAGCTAGGCGAGGAAGCGTCGTATTCAAATATCAGTTTAGTTATTCTTTTTCTTTATTCTTCAATTCCGCGAGGTTTATTGTTGTTTATTTTGTGTGCTTTGTTTGCCTACGAAAACCCTCCCACGGGTAACGGTACATCGATAGATTTGGTAATCCACTTGAGGCTTTTCACGAAACCATCATGAGAAACCTTCGACTTTCCAAGGTATTTCAGGAGACTTCCCTCATAGTGTATTATACATTTCTTCTTACCGATATACATTTCAGGGGTTTCGATTATTGAAGTCTTAATTTTTTTGTCCCTATGCTGATACTTGTTTTAGGAAGTTCGATACGATTTTCTCAGTTAAGTTTTCAATAATTCTTCTAGCTTTATTTTTCGAAACAAAGCCACCGGGCTGGGGTTTCCACTTGTTCAGATCTGTTCCGCCGTGCCGCGTTGTGCTCCTGGTGAGTGGACAGTAGAGCCTGCGTTATTTACTAATAGTGGAACTCTAGTGCAGTATTATGGGGAGGCGCAGTGCAGTAAAATGTTATACTCACACGCCTAGAAATTGTCCAGTTTAAAGGCTTCGATGTTCTCATTAGGGGTAAATATTTCCCTATCCTTTTCTAAGGAAAGAGGTGGTGGTATTAGGAATCACTCAGTGATCCTTCCATCGAACCAATATTTATCACATTCGATGAGGATAAGCGGTAGCTATGTCGATCCGTCTGAAAATATGGACAAAGGGATAATAACAATCAGATCCATCATATGGTGGGGTCAGAGTGATAGAATTTATTCCACTGGTTAACCCCTCCCTCTCAGAAGTCTCTCGCCCCTCTCATAAGCCATTATGTATCAAGAAATTCAATCAATAAATGCCCATCCTAGAGGGCTATCAATAAGCGCTACGACCTCTTCGATGCAAATGCACACAGATTACCGTCATCCATTGTATATTTTGTGTTTTATTGGGAGGCATTATTATCAATAAACACAATGTTTGGAAGCCTTTAATTGATATTACGGAAAATATTTGAAGTTTGATTGATTGGGTTGCCTTGGCACGGGAGGGTGCTATTATCAGTTTATTTTCCTTCATATTGATCATTGCACTCCCTGGGATTAAATTGGTATACCGGTTTATTCTTATCAGGACTTGGAATTTGGCTAGTCAATCCTTATGATTCAACATCCAGAATAAATAGGCTTGTAATTCCAAAGTTTATGATTCAAGGTGTCCTTTGTCTGCTCTTTCTCATTACTGGGTGTTGGTTCATGTGTCTAATCACTGCCACCGCTTATTACATACTATCGCCTGTTGTATGTGAGGAGAGAAAACTTATTTTGAAAGTTGATGTAACATAAATATTCAACTTACTCAATGCTGAGAAGAAATACCGCATGATTAAGCTTGTTTATTATCTCATCCTTTTCTTCATTGTTATTTCTGGGCTTGTGTGTCATCATCACATTATTATTGCACTTCTAGGAAGCTGATGATGATCTTGTCGACCTGAGGGATACTTTGGGTGCGGGTAGACTTTGGTCGTATTACACCACAATTTCAAGTTTTGTTGCTCAATGCTCAATGACATTTGGTTTCAAGCCTATATTTATAGTAAAGAGTTATTTTTCTTTCTTGAAATGATGAAATGCATTTTGGATGTTCATGCCTAGAACATTTGGGTTCTCACTGACCTGGATATTTCCCTGTATGTTGGGTAGTTTGGACTTCTTTAAATCTTGGATACATCGGCTCTCATTATTTTGTTTAATAGTTCTCATTATTTGATTGAATCGTAATTATAAAATGGTGAAAAGTCAAGAAACTTAGTGCTGGGATATACTAGACTGGTGTGGAATATGTTTATGAATGAGTAATCATTAAATTTATCTAAAGGATTTGTAGTTTTTTTTTTTTTATATTATTACTTTCTTTTAAAGGCTTTTATCTAGGTTCTCCCATGTCTGGAAAAAGTATTTTTACAAAATGTAAATGCATACTTGAAACTATTTTCTATTTACATTCGTTGGTAATTTATCTATAGCTAGCATATATGCATTTAATAGCATACAATTCTATTTTCCTACGTTTTATCTATTGTTTTTCTTAATATATTCTTTTTACGGTCCTAGTAATGCCATTTCTCATGTTTGTTTGCAGCAGTTAAGCATTAGGTGAGTTTTTTTTTCTCAAAGAATGTACAAATAAAAACTGAAATGTACAGCTAAAAACTACCTTATTTTGGGCCCTCGGGTTTGATTTGAACGGAATTTCCGACCATAAAATGTAATGGCTAGTTTACATATTACTTGATTTATTTTGATAAACTAGCTAATTTCATAACGATGTGAAATATGATGCCCTCCATTATCATTCTTGAAATTTTACTATTTTAACTCATTTGTATGCAATTTTGTCAATATAACAAGATTTAATGCTTTCATTAATTCAAAAGAATGCATAATTCTTACCTAAACATGATGCATTTACTATTTGCAAAGCCACTTGCTTCCTTCAGCTCCCTTTAGAACCTGGCCAAAGGAAACCTACCTCCCTGCCGACTAGTTATCAATGGATATCCTAGCCCTCCGAGGCCAAAACCCCGGCCAACCCCGTTGCACTGTGTAAACTCCACTCCAAGGTTTCCTCGTCAATCCTCTGACTCTCCCAAATTTGGCCCCAACTCCCCATGGCTTGCTTCTTCCCCCCAAACTCCTTCCCCCCTTATCCCTCCTTCACCGACTTTCCTTTCATTAAATTCCACCACCTAATATCTTATCCCATTATTAAATATCTTATCCCATTTTATTAAATGTCTTATCCCATTTATTTAATGCTCCTTATCCTTTATTCAATGTTTGTTATCCCACTTATATCGTGGTTTAATAAATTAAATTATTAAGCCTATTAATTCTTTACTCACATAATTAAGAGTTGATTAATAATTAATCTTTACTCACATAATTAAAGAGTTGATTAATAATTAAATAACCATTGACAATTATGAACAATTAATTAATGATAATTAATTTAGTTAATATTATATAAGAAACAATTGTTAGGATTATATTATTAATTAATTATAATTAATAATCAAGGGTCGTTACACAGCTAGGATGTGACATGTGTCACCCACCTTATTGGACCACGTGTTTGCTTCCATTATTTCTCCAGATGGCAACAGATCGTGCAGTCTAGAGAATGGGAACTCCAGTGGGGAAAGATGTGATAGGTTGTGTTGGGTCGAAATCTCCCAATGGCCCAAAGGCCTGAAGACATATCGATCATTGATTCCATAAGACACACGTCGAAGGATCATCGACTTCAAGTGAAAGCACTCTAGGAGAAAGTGCAGGAGGAAAGTTTTGAAACTTCCGAAGCCCGAAGAGCTAAAGCGATTCACATTCATTGATCTATGGGAAGAAACCCATCAACAGATCATGAACTCTGGGTAAAAGCGTTTTGGGAGGAGGCAATTAAGGAAAGTTGAGGCTCTCGAAGTGCGGAGTCCCAAAGTGGATCTCGATCGTTGATAGTGAAAGAGGATGAGGACCATTGATCCGGTCCTGGTTGAAATTTCTGAAATCTCGAAGCTCTGGAAAATAACTTTTTTCAGCTAAACGCAAGGTCATGGTCATGGTCATATGCAGATTGAGAGCTTAGGGAAGGAGGGCTGAGGGCCGAATTGGTGGTCTTCGAGACAGAAAAGTGCTAAGTAAGTATTTAGCTACGGTTTCTAGTCGTGGTCACCTGAGAAGGTGGTTTGAAGGAAGCACCCACACAGGATGAAATTTTGTGTCAGCAAAGGATAACAGGACACTGTTATTTTCGAAGAATGGGGATATGATCTCCATGAACAAAAAAATAAAGAGACATGTAGAATAGTTTGGAAATTTTGTTTATCATATGCATAATTCTAACAAAATGGTTGCTTGCACATTTTGAAAAATTAAGGGGCTTAAACACATCAACCTAGGATGCGTATTGAGGAAATGGAAGAAGGCGAGGGAGAATCCAGTCATGATAAGGAGTTTGAAGGCCAAAATACCAGATTTTTTAATGCAGAGACAGAGTCCAATGGATGCAAGGGAAAAGGAGAAAAGGAAACGTTAATAGAAACGGTAAGAAGCCTGAATATGGAAGTGCAGAGATACAAATAAGACAACGAGAGACTAATGAGGGAGAAAAGTTATATAAATGATCGAGTGTTGTAGAGCTTAAATTAGTTGCAGAGAAAAATGAAGAAGGGATCAAACTCAAGACAAGAGGGAGAAGGAAGGTGCCATGAAAGAAGCGATGATCGTGGAAGAGTTGGTTATTCCATAAGTGCTAGTAGATCTCATGGACACCACTCACCTCCTTACTCAGAAAGAAATTTTTATGCATCGGATGATCCCATAAGAAGTCCAGAGGTGTCTCCTATCAGACACCAAAGAAGGAAACAAGAGGTAGATAGTTTGGATGGAGAGATGAGGAAGCTCAATCCACCTTCCTTTAAGGGTGAAAGGAAAAGGGAAGATGATGTCGAAGCATGGTTTCTTGGGCTCAGGAGATATTTTTAGTTGCATAACTATTCATCCAACCTGGAAGCCAAGATTTCCACCTACCATTTACATGGAAAATTTGCAATGTGGTGGGATCAACTGAAGAAAGTGGAGAATGTTAATGAGAGTAGCATCACTTGGAAGAAGTACTTCTAGAAGGAGTACCTCTCAGAGAATTTCTATGAAAAGAAGATGCAGGAGTTCTTTGAACTCAAGTTGGGAAGCATGACTATGGTAGAGTATGAGAAGAAGTTCTTGGGATTGTTAAAGTATGTCGGGTTCATTGGTGATGAGAAAGTGAAAATACAGAGATTTATAAGTGGACTTATTGCCTTTTATAAGGAAAATATCAAGTATGATGAACCCAAGACCTTGACGGAGGCCATCAAGAAGGCTAAATACATGTATGAGCAAGGCCAGGGAAGAGAATCTCTGCAAAAATCTTGGAAGGACAAGAAAAATGTGAAGTTCAATCAGAGGAGGAAAGGATTCAAATATTCCTTCAATAGGAATGAGCCTAATATAAATCATCAAGATTAGTATGTTAAGGGAGATTTCAAGAAGGAAGATTCCTTGGGAAAAATGGGTGAACACCAATCTAATGTTGGGGATGCAAGGAAGATCACCTGTAAAAGGATTTCCCACACAGAAAGGACAAAGTGAATATTGTGCACAACATCCAAGATGCTACAAAAGTCGAATATATGACAAGAAGCTATGCATCTTTAAATGATTGACAAGCAGAGTACCAGTCCAATATGATCGAGGTGGAAGGTAAGATCATAAATCTGCCTGTTGCTATTTTGATTGATTCATGAGCAAGTCATTGCTACATTGATCCTAAGATAGTGGATATATTACATTTGGAGAAAAGTAAACTTGGAAAATCAAGTTTGGTTCAGTTAGCCACTGGAACCAAAAGAAGAATCCATGATATGGTTAGAAGTTGTTCCATAAGTCTTAATGGTGTGAATTCTAGTATTGATCTAAATATCATACCATTTGGGTCTTATGATATTATGATTGGAATGGATTGGTTGAACAAGTATCATGTTGTCCTAGATTGTCATAACAAGACATTTACATGTCTTGATGGAAATGGAAAACAAAGCACTGTGAAAGGAGTTCCAAGACCCATCTCTATAAGGGAGATTTCATCCTTACAGCTAAAAAGATGTTTTAGGAAAGGATGTCAATTGTATGCAACTCATGGGGAAGAGCCAGATAATACAAAAGGCCAAGCCTTGAAGATTTCTTGGTACTACAAGAATTTGAAGATGTATTCCCAGAAATACCTGAATTGCCACCAAGAAGGGAGATAGATTTCTCAATTGATTTAGTGCCATGAGTTGCCTTGGTGTCAAAAAAAACTTACAAAATTATCACACCAGAGTTAAAATAATTACAAATGTAGTTGGAGGAATTGTTGAAGAAAGGGTACATACGTCCAAGTGTTTCACCTTGGTGGGCACCAGTACTTTTTATCAAAAAGAAGGATGGAACATTGAGGTTGTGTATTGACTTCCGATAGATGAACAAGTACACTATAAAGAACAAGTATCCTCTACCCTGAATTGATGACCTCTTTGATCAGCTAAGAGGAGAAAAGGTATTCTCAAAGATTTACCTGAGGGCAGGATACAATTAGGTAAGAATCAAGGAAGAAGACATTCATAAGACAACCTTTAGGACCAAGTATGGGCATTATGAGTTTGTAGTGGTTTCATTTTGAATGACCAGTGCACTAGCTGTCTTCATGTGCTTAATGAACAACATATTCAAAAATTATTTGGAAAAGTTTGTCATGGTATTCTTGGATGACATACTTATATATTCTAAGTCTGAAGAAGATCATGAACATCACTTAAGACTGGTATTGCAAGTACTGAGAGAACATCAGTTGTATTCCAAGTTCAGTAATTGTTCTTTTTATCAAAATAAAATCCATTACTTGGGACACATTATTTCAGAGCAGGGCATAGCAGTAGATCCAGAGAAGATCGAAGCCATTAGAGGATGGACAACACCTAGAAATGTGTCAGACGTCAGATCTTTTATGGGATTAGCTCGCTACTACAGAAGGTTCATAGTATGGTTCTCTAATATTCCTCATCCCGTCACTTATTTGCAAAAGAAGGGAACTAAATTTGAATGGACACTCAAGTGTGAAAAGAATTTTAATTTGTTGAAGGAACTACTTACTAGTGCACCTGTGTTAAAGATTGTTGACCCAAATGAAAGTTTTTTGGTATGTACAGACGCATGTAAGGAAGGACTTGGGGGAGTCCTCAAGAAAAATGGACATGTCATTGGATATGAGTCCAAAAAGGTTAAGGAACATGAGAGGAACTATGCCATGCATGACTTGGAACTTCCTGACATTTCTCACACCTTGAGGATGTGGAGGCATTATCTCATGGGGAAGAAATTTGAATTAAGGATAGACCACATTGGCCTAAAGTATCTTTTTAAACAGTCGACCTTGAATTCCAGGCAAACAAGAAGGTTGGAATTTTTAAATGAATATGACTTCAATATCAAGCATATCAAAGGAAAGGAGAATAATGTTGTTGATGTGCTTAGTAGAAGAGTACATCTCATGCATGCTACTATTGTCAGTATGCATCATTCAGACTTGAAGAGAAGAATTTTAGATGGTCTTATTACAGACCAACATTACCTACAAGTAAAGGAAAACTTACAACAAGGAGATGTACAAAAGAAAATAAACGAGTATGAGATAAAGGAAGAAAAATTACTCATGCATAAAATAGAATCTATGTTCCTTGTTATGGAGAGTTGAGGAATTTAGTACTGAAGGAGATGCATGATGTTCCTTATGTTGGATATCCAGGTTACCAGAAAAAAATTACAATAGTAAGAAGCCAGTTCTTTTGGCCAGGAATGAAGAAGGATGTTATTGATTACATCACTCGATGTATGGAATGTCAGAAGGTGAAGGATGAGCATAGGCACCCAGCAGGTTTGTTGCAGCCATTGCCAATTCCAGAGAAGAAATGGGAAGTGATCACCATGGATTTCATCACAGGATTACCCAGAACGAATAAGCAACATGATTCAATCATGGTGGTGGTTGACAAATTAACAGAGGCTTCTCATTTTTTGCCTATGAAGACAACGTATACAACAGCTAATATTGCATAAATTTTCATGAAGGAAATTTCTAGGTTGCATGGGATACCTAGGACAATTGTCTCGAACAGAAATACAAAGTTTACCTCCAATTTTTGGAGGGGATTGTTTAAATGATTTGGCACAAATCTAAACTTTATCACAACATATCATCCCTAGACACATGGGAAAATAGAGAGAGTCAATCGAATAATTGAAGATATGTTGAGAATGTATGTGATGGATAATCCATCTAAGTGGGAAGATTACTTACACTTGGTTGAGTTTACATATAATAATGGGTATCAATATTCATTGAGAATGATCCCATTTGAAGCCTTGTATGGTAGGAAATGAGATACTCCAATAAGATGGGAAAACCCAGTATATAGAGTGGTACTTGGGCCAGAGTTTCTCAAGGACATGGAAGACCAGGTGGTCAAGATCAATCAGAATTTAAAGGAAGCTCAGGATAGACAGAAAGTTTATGTAGACAAGAACATGATAGCTAGACAATTTAAAGTAGGGGAGCATATACTTTTGAAAGTGAAGCCCAAGAAAATCTCATTGAAATTGGGTAGTTGTACAAAGCTGGTAGCCAGATTCTGTGGTCCATTTGAAATATTGGACAGAATAGGGCCAGTTGCATACATGCTTGCATTGCATGCTTCCATGAATGTGCATAATTTATTTCATGTATCTTTACTAAAGAAATATGTACATGGCCCTAACCATGTTATTGATTGGCGTCTAATTCAGGTAGAGACAGAGGGAGACTTTCAGGTTCAGCCAGTACGGGTATTAGACAGAAAGGTAAAAATTCTCTGGAGTCGAGTTATAGAGCTGGTAAAAGTTCAGTAGATCTGCTACGGTCTTGAATATGCTACCTCGGAGCATGAAGATTCCATCCAGGTAGAGTACGCATAGCTTTTTGAATAAATTTGATATTTTGATATCTATTTTGTATATACACTAAGGACAGTGCCAAAATAAGGGGGAGGGGATGTAACATCCTAGGTTTTGAACCCCCATTTTAAATAATGTATTGTTACAATGCTGAGAGGCCAGGGTGCCCAAACAATTATTAAAAGGCTAGTGTGCCCAAGACATGTAATTTTTTTTTATCATTATTAATAATAAATCCATGGTTGGCTACTAGACAGACAAGGACTAGAGTTATAGGGGGCTATGATTCCACAAGAGAGGGGGCTTGAGGGGATAAATGTTTATTCCTATGTCAATTACCTTTTTTTCCTAAGGGAGGTGATCGGTTAGGTGAGCTTCTTGGGGAAGGCTAGGAGGTTCTTGATTCCCCACGAATTTACTTAAACCCGCCTCTGGTCTCATGGGGGGTTTCAACTGATGGTTTGTTCACTGATTTTCATACCATTATTTCTCTCATGCACTCACTCACCCATTCATTGATCCATCCTCACCTGTGTCTTGGCTTGGAAAAGGGAAAGGAACTGCTGAGAATTATCCATGGGATAGTTGGTTGTAATGGTCGTTGGTGCAATCCAGCCATGACATGTGGCCTACATGTCTAAGATGCATTGGATTGTGCCCTGTTTTTCTCACAACTGTGAGTATTGAGAGTTCCAACATTGAGATTTTGGACTAGCTGTGCTGGAGGCCCTGGAAAAAGGAGAATGATTTCCCAAGGGACTGCGTGGTAGAGAAGGGTGGAGATTCATTCTCTTGGGGTGGTATAGGCTAGGTGGAAGAAATCTGGGTACTTGGATTGTTGTGGGTGTTGGGAAATGTATGAGAGCTTGAGAGCTAACTAGTTTTGGAACCCAAGTACACTTTGGAACCGTCCTTATGGATTCATAGCCCTGGCTTGGGGGTGACACTGTTGTTAAGATTTGGAGCAGTGGTGTCTACGGTTGGGTGGAACGTCCTTGTTCTGCAGCCAGTTGGTGTCACCTTTTTATAAACATAAGTGCTCTTTGCTTTGATATTATTATCTGTGTATGAATGTATTCCGATGTGTATTTTAATTATCGTTTAACTAAATCTTAGATTATGCATGCTTGCTAGATATTGATGTGCATGTCGCTAAATCTTGTATCTTATGCATTCTTATTAATGAAAGAAGGTATCAGTAAGAGTACGAATTCCAAGTGTGGGCTTGAAGGTAGCATGACCCGGCCTATGGGTGGTTGGGTATGTTACATATGTTAGGGGTTTTTTCCCTATAAGGAAACCCTCCTTTATGAGGGAATTGTGTTGCAGCTGTGTATTATTGTGAATATTGTATTCTGAGAGAGGACCCTGTGAGAGAAAGAAGAGGAAGTTATAGTGGGTGTGTTGTAGGTTGTATCCCTTCATTTGCTAGATAATAAAAAGGAAGGACCTGGTAATTTCTCTAGTGAACGTAGCTCACATTGGGTGAACCACGTATATCTGTGTCTCTATTGTATTGTGTATCTTCTATGTTTTATTTCTGCATTTGTTTTTATTTTATTGCTCCGCGATCTTGTTTTTCTAACATGCACATCAATGGAGAGGATAATGGAGATCACGCTTTCAATGTGTAGAATTTAAAATCCTTTTGGGGGTCTAATGAACCATTAGGTAAATTTGGAAGATGCTCAATCGAAGTTTGAAAATGGCTTGATGAACACTATCAAGTGGGTTGGAAATATGTGTTATGTACATCTCTTAAAATCACTTGATGAACTGTCGGGGTACTTTAAAAAATGCCAAATGTGGATATTGAGGATGGCCTAATGAACACTATCAGTGATTTTCAAATTTTTTAGACACACATCCTCAAAAATATCCCAATCAATATTAGGGAACTTTCAACAAGGTTCTCTTTCAAATATAGAAATTTACATGATGACATCATGTCAATTCAAAATATGTGTATTTGAATGCTAAGAATCACATGAAGAATCATTAGCCTATTTCAAAATATGATTCATTCAAAATTGTTATAAAATGAGATAATAGGCACATCAAATAAAATTGAAACATGCTTCTTGAAAGAGGGCTCGATGAACCATTGGGGAGATCTTGAAAGATGAAACAATTTGAAAATTCAAAAACTAGTCAATGAAGCATCAAGCTTACTTAAACATCAGCTATGAAAATAAGAAATAATCCTAATGAAAATTGATGGGTGGGTTGGAAAGATAGGCATATAAGATCATTAAAAATGGGTTGATGTGAAAAAAGTATTGATCAAAAGATGTATCATGATAGGAGGCATGACGATTTATCAAGTGATTTTGAAAAAGGGCATCATTCAAAGGTAGGGGACATTGTTGGAGCCTATATTAGGATCAATTCAATTAAGAAAGAATTAAGTTCTATGAACCATCTGGCACATTCAAAATATATGATCAAATAACTTATATAAATCCCAATGAACTATCAATTTTCTTGTGAAAGTGAATTAAAATGAAGCATGTAGAATGGCCTAATAAACCATTCGACCATTTCAATTTCTTTGAAAAGTAAAACTTCAACTGGGAAAACTAAAAGGTGCTTGGTGGAAAGTTGATCGGATTTTTTTAAAAGATACAAAAACTCTAAATTAAAGGAGAAGGCTCAATGAACCATCATAACACTTTATGATTTTCTAAATGGTAAATTTCAAAAGTGGCCCGATGAATTGTTGGGTCACTTTTGAAATGAATACTTCAAAAAGTGAAAGGAAGCCCAGTGGCTCAAATTCAAACAAAGGGAGCCATTCCTCAGCAAGTATTGAAGACTTAAAATAATTTGAGTATTCCAAATATCCTTCAAGTAGACATTACCATAACCAAAAGTGGGAATATTAAATGAAAAATCTCATAAAATGAAGTAGAAAAAAAATAGCTTAAAAAATTCAAGAAATGATGGGATCCCCAAGTTTGAAGACTTGTGGCGAGTTGAGATCTCAACAAATTATTTGGCTTCAATATACCTCCATAAAATTAATCACAATTATTCCTATCAAGTGCATGGACAAGGCTTGTACTTATATACTGAATTAGAGCTGCAAGTTGAGTTGATAACGTTGGCAATGCTTGTACTTCAAGTATGGATACCCATGCTCCTAATTTTACCAAAAGGAAGTCCAAATGCCAAAATATTGATGAGATAGGTAGTATAACTAGGATTTCATTCAACAACCCATTTCTTTGTAGTGTCCTTTTACATTTATGGGTCACAAGAATCTTTGATTTATGGATTTATAGGGGCCATGTGAGTATCAAGGATTTTTAGGCATGATGGAACAAGTATAGAGGGATACCCCATGTGAACCTATAAATTGACAATTGAAGGTTTCAATATGATTTATAAATGGCTTATAGATCATGCTTTTAACTAATTATGTGATGCATATGTTTATTTGTGATGTTTTTTAGTATAACCATTTAAATCTCATGGGTGAATGAAATTGGGGTCATAGAAAGGTTCATAGAAATTCCTTGTAAGTTCCTAATCATGCAAGCTATTATAAATTATTGTCTTATGCTAGTTGAGACCTCAAAACACTCTTTGGATTAAATTTGCATCCATAACATTACTCTCAATTTGTTCAATCAAATGCATGGCCAGGGCTTGTACTCATAGACTAAACTAGAGCTACAACCTGAATTGATTCCATTAGGAATGCTCATACTTCAAGTATGGATACCCATGTTCCTGATTTGACCAAAAGGAAGGATAAATTCACAAATGTTGATGAGATGGGAGGTATAACTATTTATACATTCAAAAACCCATTGTTTCTTAGTGTCCTTTGACATTTATGGGTCATAGGAATCCTCAATTTATGGATTTATAGGGGTCATGTGAGTATCAAGGAATTTTAGGCATGATAGAAGGAGAGTAGAGGGATATCCCATGTGAACTCGTAAATGGTAAACTAAAGGTTTGAATATGATTGATAAATGGCCTATAGATCATTTTTTTTACTTATTATGTGGTGCATATGTTGATTTCTAATGTTTTCAAGTATGACCTCATAAATTACACGGGTAAGTGAAATTAGGTGATAACAAGGTTCATAGACATGCCCTGGAAGTGTTGGGTTGTTGTATTCTTTGCAGTGAAATTCTAGTCAAGGTAAATCGATGAAAGGTCGAAGTCAAAGTCAACTGAGTAAATTCAAAGTCAAAGGTTGAGGTAGTTCGACATGGTAAATGGATCGATAGCAAGTCGAAGAGGTCAACCAAAATGAGGTTGAGAAGAGGAAGTGTGGCGATCGATTTAAGACCGAATGAAGGCCAACTGGTAGTCGGCTGGTAATACGACTTGGAGTCGACTGTAACAGAATCCTAATATTTGTGGGATTTGTAGCCAATGATCTACATGGATCTATAACCATTTTTGGGTGCCAATTCTTTAGGTTTTTTCTTGTTGTAAAGCATATAAACAGGCATTTTGTAAGGTCATTAAGGCTAATGAGTAAATCATAGGTTGTTGGTCACGTAGATGTAAGCCAGATTGGCTATAGGGTTGTTCTTGCACAGGAAAGAGGGTATGATATCGATTGTTTTTTAGGTGTGGGCCAAGGTTAGACATGTAACCTTTTATTCATATTGAATAAGACAATAAGAGATAATAATTCTCAAGGAATGATGGTTTTCTCTGTTTGAGTTTCCAAGGTAAAATATTTCTGTACTTTTTGATTGCTTTTCCATTTACATTCTTGATTAAATTATTCTTCTCCTCTACTAGGTTTAGTGTGGAAGTGTATTTCATTTCCTGAAAAGTGGTATCAGAGATAAGTTCATCTCTGACAAGTGGTATCAGAGTTGGTTTATTCTTTGAAGAGTGTATCGGATCTTGATTTACCAATATTGAATCTGAGAACTAAACCCTAGGTACAGTAAGACTGGTAAGTCATAAATTGTGTGAAATATCATGGTAAAGAATGGAAAGAAGTTCAAGAATAGAGATAGAAAAATTCAATGGCCAGAATTTTGAGCTTTGGAATCTTAAAATGGAAGATCTTTGTGTAGATTGAGAAAACTGGAGAATGGTTTGTCTAGGTACCAAGTTGATAGGCATGTTGATGAAAGAATGGGAGAAACTCAAAAGAAGAGAAAGAAGTATGATTCAACTTTGTTTTGCATATTTGGTACTGTTGAATATCTCAAGTGAATATTCGGACAAGAAACTATGGGATAAGATGGTAAGCTTATACCAGTAGAAATACCTAGTAACTAAGTTGTTTCTCAGAAAGAAACTGCATTTTTTGAGAATGAGTTATGGAAGTTCGATTATTGAGCAATTAAATTTGTTTAACACCATTTTAAGTCATTTATCGTCTATGGATATTAAAATCATTGAGGAGGATAAGTGTATAATCATATTATGTTATTTGTTAGACTCCTTAGATAGCTGAGTCATGGCTATAGGGAGTAATACAACCACACTAGAGCTAGAAGACGTGGTTTCTTCTTTGTTTTCAGATGAAATGTGAAGAAATAGCATGGAAGGATCGACCAAATATGCTTTAGTGGTGAGAGGTTGATCGATTGAAAGAGATAAAGGAAAATTCTTCGATAGAAATTCTAAGTCGAAGGGTAGATCTAAATCTCTGGTTCATTCGAAAAGAAGATGTTGGAAATGTGGTAAAGTTGGGCATTACAATTTTAATTGTAAGTCCAGGGAAATGGAATTCAGTATGAGATCCGATGAGAAGCAACTAACTAAGAGAAAGACAACCATGGATAAGGGAGGTGATGTGTACCTAGTGTTGACCAATGCACAGTCAGATCAAGGTGTTTGGTTGATCGAATCAGGAGAATCCTATCATATGACACCACATAGAGAATGGTTCTATGAATATGAATGATATTATGGAGGTGATGTGTTCTTGGAGGACGATTCGACATCCAAAATTTTCGAACGAGGAAGAGTTCGATTGATATTGTAGGATGGGAGGAAAAGAACCTTCCATGTGTGCTACACATTACGGTTTTGGAAATAAACTTGATATATGTCAATAAGATGAGTGATGTTGGAGTGCATACTCTATTTCAAAAGTATTCGTGCAAGATGGTCAGAGGTGTGATGGTCTTAATGAAAGGAGTTGGTATTGGAACCATATACAAGTTGTTAGGGAATGTCAAATCGACTGGATGCAACAACATCATTTCTCTTAAAGTTGACTCGACTTCGACTCAACTCGACTTGAATTGGGCTGAGTTGGTACAAATTGACTCGACAAGACATGATAAAATTGACCCAACCATGCTATGGCATGAGAGGATGGGACGCATTGGAGAAAAAGTACTTCTAGCTATGCACAACAAAGGTATGGTCAAAGGTTTTCTTGAATGTGGTTTAAATGTTGAATTTTTTCAACATTGCATATATGGAAAACAAAGTCGAGTGAGGTTTCCATCTAGAGAAACAAGGGAAAATGGGATTCTAGAATTGGTGCATAGTGATGTGTTTGGTCCAGTTATAGTGCCTTCACTTGGTGGATCCCTGTATTATGTCTGCTTCATAGATGAATTTTCCAGGAAGACATGGATATATTTCTTGAGGATGAAATCATAGGTTTTTGACAAATTTAAAGAGTTTAAATATCTTGTAGAAAACCAAACAGATAAGAAGCTTAAGGTGTTGAGAACTGATAATGGTGGTGAATTATGTGGAAAAGAATTTGATCAGTTCTGTAAGAAGTGTGGCATAGCATGCAAAATACCACACCATATACCCCACAAAAAAATGGAGTTGTCGAGAAAATGAAAAGAACGTTGATGGATAAGGCAAGGATCATGCTTACTAGTGCTAGGCTCGCACAAGAATTCTAGGTAGAGGTAGTTGACACTGCAAGATATCTGGTGAATAGGTCTCCTTCATCGTCGCTAGTCAAAATGACTCCACATGAGGTATGGTCAGGTAAGAAGCCTTCGGTTTCACATCTAAAAGTATTTGGATGTGATGCATTTGTGCATGTTCCCATGGAAAATAGAAGCAATATGGACAAGAAGTCATTCAAATGTATTTTCATTGGATATAAGAAAGGAATGAAAGGATATAAGCTATGGGATCTTGCATCAAGGAGAACAATGTACAATAAAGATTTGGTCTCCAAAGAAGTCAGAGGTAAGTTTGAGCCTGAGGAAGTTGTTCAGACCAAGAATAATCCTGAGATGGTGCAGTTTGAATTGAGGAAAGAAGAAGATGATTCAGATGAGTCGACTGAATCTGAGGATGAGGTGGAACAACAAACTACGGTGGTAAGGAGTTAAGAAAGAATAAGAAAACCAATCGAAAGGTATATTCCACCCAACTTCCATTCCACATTCATTCTAATTGTCATTGACAATGAGCCCAAGTCGGTCGGTGAGGTAGTTGACTCAACAGAGGGTAAAATATGGAAGGACACCATGGTCGAAGAGATGGAATCCTTGCACAACAATGAGACATGGGATTTATTCAAGTTACCTAGTGGAAGAAATATCATCGGTAGCAAATGGGTATTCAAGAAGAAGATGAATGCCACAGGAAAATTCAAGAATTTTAAATCTCGACTGGTAGAGAAAGGTTATTCCCAAGTCAAGGGAGTCGACTTCGGTGAGAATTTTTCCCCTATTGAAAATTTAAATTCCATTAAATGTCTTTGGCTACAACATTCGATCTAGAAATAGAATAGATGGATGTGAAGAAAATGTTCCTACATGAGGACCCGGCAGAAGAAATCTACGTGAAACATCCTAAAGGATTTGTAGTAAAGGGAAAGAAAGACTTGGTGTGAAAAATAAAAATATCCCTCTACATTTTAAAGAAATTTCCAAGGATGTGGTACTAGAATTTCAACACATACATCCTTAGCTTGGGATTTGTGAGAATCAAAGTTGATCACTGCATATATTACAAGGAAGAAGTGGGCATTTCATATATGTGGTTGTGTATTTCGATGACATGTTGTAGATTGGAAAAAACATGGACGCAATAAAGGAGGTTAAGAAGTAGCTATCCTCCAAGTTCGAAATGAAGGATCTCAATACATATAACTTCATTCTAGGAATGGAGATTAAGAGAGATCGAGCCACTAGAAAGATCTAGTTGAGTCAGATGAAGTATATTGAAACAATTATGAAATGGTTCAACATGTAGGATTGCAAACCAGTGAGGGTGCCAATTCCTATGGGAGAAAGGCTTACTTTTGAATAGTGTCCAAAGACACAAGAATAAATAGAGGACATGGCATGTGTTCCCTATGCAAGTGTTGTTGGTATTCTAATGTATGTGATGGTCTGCACTCGACCAGACATTGCCCATGCACTAGGAGTGTTGAGCAGGTACATGTCGACACCTGAAAAGGATAATTGGACAACTTTAAAGATAGTATTCAAGTATTTGTTCTGCATGAAGGACTATGTTATATGCTACCAAGGAAGACCTAGAGGTAATAGTGGTAAATTAAATGTACATGGCTTTGTCGACACTGACTGGGATGGATATTGGATCGACGAAGGTCGACCAGCGGATATATATTCAAGATGTTTAGTGGAGGAATAAATTGGATGAGTAAGTGATAGATGGTCATAGCCTTGTCAAAAATAGAAGATGAATACATGGCGACCACTCATGGAAGTGAAGAAGCGGTATGGCTACAAACACTGTGTTCAAGAATTGGGTTTGAGCAGTGATCCAGATTTTATGATTATAATGAAATGAATACAGATTATTATTATTAATAACACCAAAACACAAGGATAACATAGATACAATAACGGAGATAAAGTAAAATTGGTTTCTATTCAATAAGAAAATGTGTTGAAACTGTAAAATGCAACGGAAAACAAGCTTGCTAGAATGGTGGTAGCTTATCTCTAAGAAGAGATGTGACAGTTTCACTCATTCGTAAGAACATGGTTACAATGAGGCTCTCCAAGAATTTTTACAATAAACAAGAATTCCAAAACCATAGACATCCAAAAACCTAATCCTAGGATATGAAGCGCCAAAATTCATGTGGGCCTCGTTGGGGTAAGTTAGTACATCAACTTCCTGAGGTCTTAAATTTTGCATACGATCTATGTTTTAGGCAAACGATAGCTCGTTGGAAAGGTATATCCGAGGAATACACATGTTGCCATAAAAATTTGACTCCATATTTATTTTGATTATGGCTATCACTAAAAACGTTTTTTATGGCCTCAAAATGACCTCGGAAGTCAGGGACCCGAAAACAAGGAAAAAACTGCAAAACTGGAAAGCTGCCAAAATGAGCCAGTTGGAATAGGTGGGAAGAAACCAAAATACATATGGATAAATCCTCTCCCCTTAGGAAGAAATAGTCTCCATTGCATTGAGTTCCCCCATTAGATGAGGAAATTTTTGTTGAATTTGGCCCCGGGTGAGCCACTTGCCTTGGTGCAGGAGTTTCCCTACTTTGACAACTCAATAAAGTTGGATCCTTTGTTGGCTAGTGCCCTTGACCTGTGTGTCCAAAATATGATCATTAGATGCCTATTGCATGTAGTCAGGGTTGAACTCTATTGGTGTCAATTGTTCTACTATATCTGAGGTGTCCAATAATAGTGGGAAATATGGTTGAAGCATATCCACGTTGAACATTGGGTGCAGGCCAAGGAAAGGGGGGATGTTGATCTCAAAATAATTGTCACCCACGCCCTTGGTGATGGTGTAAGGTTCCTAACAGAGTGGGGGAAGCTTCAAATGGGGCCCTGTAAGGCATTATTTCTGCAAGGGTAACCACACTTTGTCTCCTACCTGAAACTTATGTGGCACCTGATGTTGATCATGGCACTGCTTGTACTTGGAATTGGACTTCTGTAAAACATCATGAACCTGTTGGCTGATGTGTTGGATTAGCTTAATGAATCGGGAGGCTTTTTCAGCTTCATTTGGAGCAGGTGATGAATCAGTCAGGGTGGATGCAAAGGGTAGTGAAACATCCATGGGACCCAATGGTTGGAATCCCAACCTGACCTGAAAGGGGATGTGGTTGGTTGAGCTATGTAGGGATTTGTTGTAGCTATGTTGAACATAGGGAAGACTCTCATCCCATGTGCGGGGTTTCTTGTAATTGTACATGTGTGGGATATGCACGATCATCTAATTGACGGCCTCAGTTTGGCCATATCTCTGGGCTTGGAAGGCAGTTGATTTGGTGAGCTTGGTGTCCAAAAAACTCTACCAAAATGTGTTGAGGAACCGACTATCCCGATCTGAGACAATGGTTTGTGGGATTCCAAAATGTACCCAAACACGTTCAAAGAAGAGCTTGGTAGTGGCCTCTGTTTTGATGCTCTTCTTGCAGGCACCCAGGATCGCCATCTTGGAAAAGAGATCAACAACCAAAAAAACACAGTCATTACCCCTCTTGGTGGATGAAAGGCCCGACATGTAGTCCATTGAGATGTATTCCCATGGCTTATCAAGAGTAGGCATGGGGGTGTTAAGGACCTGTTTCTTAGTGGTCAGTTTGGAAATAGTGCACGTAGTGAAGGACTTGATATACTTGCTGACATCCTGTCGAAGTTTCGGCCAGTAGAAATATTTTTGCAGCACTGCCATTGTCTTTTCGATGCCAAAGTGTCCTGCCACCCAACTGTAGTGGGCTTCCCAAATCAGTTGCTCGCTCGCTTGATGGAACACAGAGATGGCATTGTCATCACAATATCTCATCCTAAAGATGGAAATTAGCGATAACTGGGTTTGCGCCCAACATTTGGTTTGTGGTGGCGAAGTCAGGGTCTGTCTTATAGAGGTTGGTCCATCCAGAGGTCTTGTGGTCGCAAGAGTCTATGACCGTGGTGAGTGTCATGACTGGAGGTCGGTTGAATCTCTAATACCAATGATCCAAATTTTATGAGGAGAATGAAATGATTACATATTATTATTATTCTTAACACAGAAACATAAGGATAATAGAGATACAGTAAAAATGGTTTCTATTCAATAAGAAAATATTTTGAAACTATAAAATGCAGCAGAAAACAAGCTTGCTAGAATGCAGTCATCACATCTTTGATACCACGGATCTGGATTTTATGAGCATAACAAAATGAATACAGATTATTATTATTATTAACACAAAAAGACAAGTATAACATATATAAAATAACAGAGATACAGTAAAACCAATTTCTATTCAATAAGAAAATGTGTTGAAACTGTAAAATGCAACGGAAAACAAGCTTTCTAGAATGGTGGCGGCTTATCTCTGAGAAGAGATTTGACAGCTGCACTCATTCGTAAGAACGTGGTTACAATGAGGCTCTCCAAGCATTTTTACAATAAATAGGAATTGTAAAACCCTAGACATCCAAAAACCTAACCCTAGGAGATGAAGCACCAAAGTCATGTGCGCCCCATTGGGGTAAGTTAGTACATCAACTTCTCGGGACCGTAACTTTTGCATACGATCTATGTTTTAGGCACACAATAGCCTGTTGGAAAGTTCTATCCAAGGAAGCCATAAGAATTTGACTTTTTCTATAATATGATTGTGGCAAGCCCTAAAAACGTTGTTTATGGCCTCAAAATGGCCTCGAAAGTAAGGGACTCAAAAACTAGGAAAAAACTGCCCGACTAGAAAAATGCCAAAATCAGCCAATTAGAATAGGTGGGAGGCCACCGACATTCATTTGGATCAATCCTCCCCCCTTAGGAATACATTTTCTCCATTGCGTTGAGCTCCCCCATTAGATGAGGAATGTTTTGTTGAATTTGGCCCCAGTGAGCCACTTGCCTTAGTGCAGGAGTTTCCCTTCTTTGACAACTCAATAAAGATGGATCCTTTGCTAGCGAGTTACCTTGACCTATGTTTCCAAAATATGATCATTGGATGACTGTTGCATGTATTCAATATTGATCTATGTTGGTGTCAATTATTCTACTATCTCTGAGGTGTCCAATAATGGTGGGAAATTTGGCCGAAGCAGATCTACATTGAGAATTGGGTGTAGGCCAAGGAAAGGGGGGATGTTGAGATCAAAAGAATTGCCACCCATAGCTTTGGTGATGGTTTAAGGTCTGTAACAGAGTGGGTGAAGCTTTCGATGGGGCCCTAAAGGCGTTATATCTGCAAGGCTAATCACACTTTTTCCTCCACCTGAAACTTATGTGGCCTCCGGTGTTGATCATGGCATTGCTTGTACTTGGAATTGGACTTATGTAAAATATCATGAACCTATTGGAAGATATGTTGGATCAGCTCAATGAACTGGGAGGATTTTTCAGCTTCATTTGGAGAAATTGATGAATCGGTCGGGGTGGATGCAAGAGGTAGTGTAACATCCATGGGACCCAATGGTTGGAATCCAAACCTGACCTAAAAGGGGTTATGGTTGGTTGAGATATGTAGGGATATGTTGTATCTATGTTGAACATAGGGAAGACTTTCATCCCATGTGCGAGTTTTCTTGGAATTGTACATGCACAGGATATGCATGATCATCTGATTGACTACCTCAGTTTGTCCATCTATCTGAGGGTGGAAGGAAGTGGATTTGGTGAGCTTCATGTCCAGCAAGCTCAACCAGAATGTGTTGAGGAATCAATTGTCCCAATCTGAGACAATGGTTTGTGGGATTCCAAAATGTACCCAAACTTGTTCAAAGAAGAGATTGGTAGTGGCCTTTGTTGCAATGTTCTTCTTGCAGGTGGCCAGGATCTCCATCTTAGAAAAGTGATCAACAACAACAAATACACAGTCATTTCCCCTCTTGGTGGATAGAAGGCCTAACATCTAGTCCATTGAGATGGATTCCCATGGCCTATCAGGAGTAGGCAGGGGGTATTAAGGCCCTATTTATTAGTGGTCGGTTTGGAAATAGTGAAGGTAGTTCAGGACCTGATATACTTGCTGACATCCTGTCAAAGTTTTGGCCAATAGAAATGTTTTTGCAGCACTTCCACTGTCTTTTTGACACCGAAGTGTCCTGGAACCCGACTGTAGTGGGCTTCCCAAATTAGCTTCGCTCACTCACTTGATGGAACATAGAGATGGACCAGTAGGCACAACAGCTTGTCCTGAAGATGGAAATTAGCGACAAATGAGTTTTCACCCAACATTTGGTATGTGGTGGTGAATTCAGAGTCTATCTCATAGATTTTGGGCCATCCAGAGGTCTCGTGGTTGCAAGAGTATAGCACTCTGGTGAGTGCCGAGACTAGAGGTCGGTTGAATCTCTAATACCAACGGTCCGGATTTTATGAGCAGAACGAAATGAATACATATTATTATTATTATTCTTAACACGGAAACACAAGGATAATAGAGATACAATCAAACAGGTTTCTATTCAATAAGAAAATATGTTGAAACTCTAAAATGCAGCAGAAAACAAGCTTGCTAGAATGCAGTCGTCACATCTTGGATACAACTAATCCAGATTTTATGAGAAAAACAAAATGAACACAGATTATTATTATTCTCAACACAAAAACACAAGGATAACAACAGTAAAATTGGTTTCTATTCAATAATAAAATGTGTTGAAACTGTAAAATGCAACAGAAAACAAGATTTCTAGAATGGTGGCGGCTTATCTCTGAGAAGAGATGTGACGGTTGTGCTCAGTCATAAGAAAATGGTTACAATGAGGCTCTCCAAGCATTTTTACAATAAAAAGGAATTCCAAAACCCTATACATCCAAAAACCTAACCCTAGGAGATGAAGCTCCAAAAGTCATGTGGGCCCCGTTGGGGTAAGTTAGTACATCAACTTCCTGGGGTCGTAATTTTTGTATACGATCTATGTTTTAGGCACACGATAGCCCATAGGAAAGGTCTATCCGAGGAATACACATGTTTCCATCATAATTTAACTCCATCTACAGTTTGATTGTGGAGAGCCCTAAAAAATTTGTTTACGACCTCAAAACAACCTCGGAAGTCAGGGACTTGAAAACTAGGAAAAAATTGCCAAGCTGGAAAACTGCCAAAATGAGACAGTTGGAATAGGTGGGATGCCACCAAAATAAATATGGATCAATCCTCCCCCCTTGGGAAGAAAT
Organism: Picea sitchensis; assembly: GCA_010110895.2. Classification (NCBI taxonomy): domain Eukaryota; kingdom Viridiplantae; phylum Streptophyta; class Pinopsida; order Pinales; family Pinaceae; genus Picea; species Picea sitchensis. The sequence goes on along the minus strand of SNQJ01S0072064.1, from coordinate 7,173 downwards.
AGTCTCCATTGCATTGATTTACCCCATTAGATGAGGAATTGTTTGTTGAATTTGGCCCTGGGTGAGCCACTTGCCTTGGTGCAGTATTTTCCCCGCTTTGACCATTGCTAGCGAGTGCCCTTGACCTATGTGTCACAATCTAGTCATTGGAATCCTTTTGCATGTCTTCAGGGTTGATCTCTTTTGGTGTCAACTTTTCTACTTTCTCTAAGGTGTCCAATAATGGTGGGAAATATGGTTGAAGCAAATCCACGCTGAACACTCGGTGCAGGCCAAGGAAAGGGGGGATGTTCAGCTCAAAATTTTTGTCATCCACAACCTTGGTGATGGTGTAAGTTCCATAATGGAGTGGGAGAATATTCTGATGGGGCCCTGTAAGGAATTCTTTCTGCAAGGGCAACCACACTTTGTCTCCCACCTAAAAATTATGTGGCACTCGATGTTGATTATAGCACTGCTTGTACTTTCAATTTAACTTCTATAAAATATCTTGAACCTGTTGGCAGATGTGTTGGATTAACTCAATGAACCGGGAGGATTTTTCAGCTTCAGTTGGAGAAAGTGATGAATCATTCGGGGTGGATGCAAGAGGTAGTGAAACATCCATGGGACCCAATGGTTGGAATCCCAACCTGATCTGAAAAGGGTTGTGGTCGGTTGAGCTATGTAGGGCTCTATTGTAGCTATGTTGAACATAGGGAAGACTCTTATCCCATGTGCAGGGGTGATTGGAATTGTACATACGCGGGATATGCATGACCATTTGATTGACAACCTTAGTTTTTCCATCTATCTGGGGGTGGAAGGAAGTGGATTTGGTGAGCTTGGTGTCTAGCAGGCTCAACCAAAATGTGTTAAGGAACTGATTGTCCAAATCTGAGACAATGGTTTGTGGGATTCCAAAATGTACCTAGACTCGTTCAAAGAATATATTGGTAGTGGCCTTTGTTTTGATGCTCTTCTTATAGGCAGTTAGAATCACCATCTTGGAAAACCGATCAACATACACAAAGACACAATCATTTCCCCTCTTGGTGGATGGAAGGCCCGACTTGTAGTCCATTGAGATGGATTCCCATGGTTTGTCAAGAGTAGGAAGGGGGGTGTTAAGGCCCTGTTTCTTAGTGGTTGGTTAGGAAATAGCGCAGGCATTGTAGGACCTCATATACTTGTTGACATCTCATCGAAGTTTTGGCCAGTAAAAATGTTTCTGCAGCATTGCCACTATATTTTTTATGCCGAAGTGTCCTACCACCCGACTGTGGTGGGATTCCCAAATCATCTTCGCTTGCTCGCTTGATGGAACACAGAGATGGCCCAGTCAACACAATATCCCATCCTGAAGATGGAAATTAGTGACAATTGAGTTTGTGCCCAACATTTGGTATGTGGTGGTGAAGTTAGGGTCTATCTCATAGAGGTTGGGCCATCCAGAGGTCTCGTGGTCGTAAGAGTCTAGCATCATGGTGAGTGTCACGACTCGAGGTCGGTTGAGGCTATGATACCATTGATCTAGATTTTATGAGAAGATTGAAATGAATACATATTATTATTATTCTTAACAAATAAACACAAGGATAACATAGATACAGTAAAACCGGTTTCTATTCAATAAGAAAATGTGTTGAAACTATAAAATGCAATGGAAAACAAGCTTGCTAGAATGCAACCATCACATATCTGATACCATTGATCCAGATTTTATGAGTAGAATGAAATGAATACATATTATTATTATTCTCAACATAGAAACAAAAGGATAACAGAGATACAATAAAATTGGTTTCTATTCAATAAGAAAATGTGTTGAAATTGTAAAATGCAGCGGAAAACAAGCTTGCTAGAATGATGGTGGCTTATCTTTGAGAAGAGATGTGATGGTTGTGCTCATTCGTACGAACATGGTTACAATCAGGCTCTCCAAGAATTTTTAAAATAAATAGGAATGAAAAAACCCTAGACATCCAAAAACCTATCCTTAGGAGATAAAGCGCCAAAAGTCATGTGGGCCCCATTGGGGTAAGTTAGTACATCAACTTCCTGGAGTCGTAACTTTTTCATACGATCTATGTTTTAGGCGCACGATAGACCGTTGGAAATTTTTATCCGAGGACTAAACATGTTGTTTTCATACTCTAATTATAACTATATTATTTTTTTGGTGAGCCCTAAAAACATTTTTTAGGGCCTCAAAATGGCCCCGGAAGTCAGTGACCCAAAAACTAGGAAAACATTGCCAAACTAGAAAACTACCAAAATAAGGTACTTGGAGGCCATTGACATCCATCTGGATCAATAAGAGAGCTATGAAGGTAAGTTGTGACAATAAAAGTGCAATTTTTATGGCAAAGAACCCTACTTATCATTTGAATACTAAGCACATTGATGTACCATACCATTTCATAAGAGACATGGTGTGTTGAGACCTGAAATTGACATCCCCATTACCCTATTATACTCTTCATCTATACCTTTTTGTCTTACCTAAATCTTGGGTGAATGACAAGAACGCTATCATTATCCAGTGATAAGGTCATAAGGTAAAGTATGGTTAATTCATGCATTTTGTGGTTTATGGAGTTAAGGAATTAAATATTTCATGTACTAATGCTTTAATTTGCGATGTATAATGTTTGACCTCTAGATATCTAGCCTTCCTATACTAGCTCATCTATTCAGTACTTGTGCACCAAGACTGCCACTGTCTGAATCCGGTACCAAATGCATCCAGTACTAAAATCTCATCTATTGCGATCCAATACCAACGGCCATGGACTGTCGTGATCCGGTACCAACCATTTGTGCATTGTTGTGATCCAGTACCATCTACCTATCATGAACCAGTACCAATATAGAGAACCGAATGTACCAAGTTTAGCTCCAGATCGCCCAAGACAATTGGTGGATATTTATTTTCTTTAGCAAGGCTATGTTAGAATAGTTTGTTGATTGCCTCATCCTCATGCACTTCGTGTCATGAGGATGAAGCTAAAAGATGTAACCGAATAATTAAATTTAAATATTTGACTGATTTGCAAATCATTTCACCTCCTTGTGTTTCACGACTAAGACTATTAAATAGACGTAGCAAGGATGGTGGAAAAGAGGAGAGTTAGCATATTACCAACATGTGAAGTAGCGTGTGATATTGCAGAATATATTTTGAGTGAAGACTAATAGAAGNACGTCATTTATCTCCATGTCTTGATTGTCTATGATTGAATATGAGTTGAGTTGTTAAAAAAAGTTTGATGTTATGTTTTGAGATTTGAGTAAGAGTAATGTGTGGGTTGAAGACAAGTTTACTGTATACTTCGGTAACTGACCTATTGAAGTGGCAAGGTCCCACCACCAAACAAAGGTCAACATCTTTGTAGATTAGCATTAGCATTTGTTTTCAGTAGTGTAAATGTTAAATTAGCTTAAGCTTTAACTGTGTTAGATGATAGCAGTACAGCTTGGACTAGGATTTCCATTATATAATTGTTTAGAGATCTTTACTTGCTCTGTTTTTATGAATTTGGTTTTTAGACATGAATGTTGGCAGCAGTGGTCAGACATATTTGAAGGAGAACTAGTGAAGTCCACAACAGCACATTGTGAACCACAACATACTCAGTATATTGACTATTGAACTACCCATGCTATGTCTTGATGATT